>CM018101.1:7930000-8180000 GCA_008658365.1 Alca torda
ACCCAACAAACTTGTAGATGCATGTCAGTCACGTACAATGACAGAAGATGAAGTTTTAGAGAGAATTTTTGTTTGTTTGTTTGCTTCTACAAGACAATAGTACAGTTTTAGTTCTTTATTCAAATAAATGGAATTTTAGACAGAAGCAGTTTCATTCCTATGCTCAATGTTTTTGAAGAGAGCTGTTTTCTTTTTTGCCTTCCTCTGTCTTCAGGTACTTAAATTCGCAAAAGGCAGAAATTGCTGTTATGAAATTCCACAGACCGGAGTATAAAAAGAAGAGGATAGAATACTCAAGTCTGCCAGTAAACACTCTGGGAAGTCAGGAGCACTTTTCCTGCAAAAAGACCTCTCCAGGACTACGGTCTTTTGCACCACCATTAGAGTCCCGGGCACCAGCCACTAATAAAGGCAGGACATGGGGCTGGGCAAACCAACACACATCCAGTATGGCAGCTCCTAAACTGTTATTTGCTAGTAAATCCTTAAGACATGGTTGTGGCTGGAGACCTGGCAAGTTCTCCTCTGCAGCAAAAACAATGTCACATTTGATAGAGACTGATAGCTGAGATCCTGCAATACTGACATTAAATGTAAAGCATCCTTAAAGAAAAGTAGCAGGAGGTATCCTCTCTTCAAGGAGAGCAAATAATTTGAGATTCAGATGGTTTTACTCTGCAGAATATGTTTTCTTTTAATAATACCATACCTCATCATATAATGAAGCAACTCTTTATTGCAAGTGATGTAAGCTATCTGCAAGCAAAAAGAGACAGAATATCTCTTCCAGGACCTCAGAGTCTTAATAATAAATGGAATTTTTAACTTCTGGTTTAATACTGATGTCTTTCCAATATAGTATTAAGACCTTTCATGAAAACTTATGTCTTTTAAATACAAATGAGCAACATCTCTGTGGAAATACTTAATTAAACCCAACAAGACACTTTAAATAATGCCTGTATGCATGTGGGTGGAATGATAGGATAAAATTAGGTACAGAAGAGTATCTAGAAATAAATACAGATAAGTGTAACTGTGTACTAGACAGCAAGTAAATCATTTATGTGGGGAAAAAAAGGTGTTTTCATTAAATCTCCTAGATATTTTGGGATCAATCATGGCACTTCAACTTGAGTGTGAAAATGTTTGACATGCCGGTGCCCATAAAATGCCTCTTGATATATGGACCATCTTCACAAAAAGCCCACTCTGTCCAATCAAGTTTTTGCATTACTGGCCAACTTTATGGACACCTATTTCATAGATGCTGTGAGCTTCCCTGTGGCTAAGACCTTGAAAATTTCCTGTAAGGATCTGAGAACAATGTACTTGTCAAGGCATTGAAAAATATTTTCAGAAATATTTCTTCAATGTCATATGGCAACAAGGGGATGGACACATTTTCCTCTTCTAGATTATATTACCTGTAACATTTATTGAAAAAAAAAAAGAATATTTTTGAGAAATGGGCTCTGGGTTATATTCTCAACTGGCATAAATTGCTGCAGCTCTACTGATCTGTCCTATTACTTGCAATTCTATTCGAGGAGAGGGAATCTCATGTTTTTCTGGTTTCACCAAATATCCTTCCATTTTACCTTTCATTCTCCAGGACAGTGATTATCAGATGTTGAAGACAACATATAATTTGGGAAACGGTGACTTTTTGCCTCAGGCAAATTGACAAATGTTTGCAGGTTTTGCTGCAGAGGTAGAATGTAATCATATGTGCCACAAAAATAGTTCTTTTCACAGTCAAACTAGAGAGCTTTTCAGGTCAAGATTAAATTTCTCAATATCTGTGAAGACATTATTCCTCATGTACAGGCAGTTGCAAAGTGAGAATCACTACATTGTTAATGTAAGGATACACATCAGGATGAGATTGCTCTCCCTACATGTAGACATCTCCATCTGAGCTACTCATCCAGACTGCTTTACGTCCAGTGAAGAAAAATGGGAGCTTTTAGGACAATGATCATCTCAGGTCCACATCTAAGATGGGTCAAATGAAGCATGCTCTAAAAGGGTCGGATTTTCCCCCTTGAGGAGGCCATGGTGACTGCCTCACATAGAAACATCTGTATTCCACCATCCACAGTCAGGAATAAGGAAATCCCACCCTGAGTTTCACATATGGTTATACCTATATAAGATGGGAAGCAGGTGTGTGAAATCAGACTCCCATTCATTTGTCTTGCTCCCAGTGTATTTGAAGCTAGACCAGCTTTTGGCATCAATTAAAGAGGTTACATATGAAATCCCCTTATCGTGTGTCTTCCCTGACATAGAAGGGGTTGAACACACCACCTTCTCTGACCAGCATCCCATCCATCTCCCCTCTCACCCTTGTTCCTCTGACAAGAAGCAGCAGTGGGAAGGACTGCACGCTTCCTGCCTGCACCACAGGGTGTGATGTGGACTGTCTCCATCATGGGGTAGGTGAGTACTGTGCCATCACAGCCTTGTCTGCATCTTAACAGTAATGGGCTTACTTCACTCCTTTGAGCACTATATGGATATAGCATTACTTTAAATTGCGCTATGTATTTTAAAATCCATTTTAGCCACTTTCAGGATTCTATTCAAGAATTGCAGCTATGATATACCAAAGTTATCTGCCTAGTGTCATGAAGGAAGAAAAAAAAAAAAAAAAAATCAGTGCCTGAATTACCACAGAGTTTCTGCTCATAATGGGTGACTAAATGCAGCACAGTGCTCTGTTTTAAAACTGTCAGTAACTCATAGTCCTTTTTTTTTTTTTTATATTTACTTTAATGAGAATAACTCACAACAACAGCAGCTTGTCATCACTTCCATCTCATTGCTCTTGTTTACACACAGGGCTGTAAAACTTTACCTCTGTGGATTGCTTTAAAAACATAAATAAAAATAAAATCTAATTTACATTTTTGTTCCAACTGGTTTTCTTGACAGACAGCTGCCCACAGCTCAGTGGTTGCTCTGTTCAGTGTACTTTAATTTTGAGCTTTCAAGTTTTTCTGCAGCCCATTCAGAAGTAAATTCTCAGGGAAAATTGAGCTCTGTCATGGATGGATTAGTACTATAATAGTTGGTCACATATCTTGCATGAAACCTTTCAAAAGCAAGGCAAATGAGAAGGAAATGAAATTCATTTCATACTTCTTCAAGCACGCTAAAAGACTTTCTTTCCAAGTAATCTGTGAAGTACCACTAGTTTATTGGAGGTTCACATAACTACCGTTACATTATACCTTGTCACAATCTCATATATTGGGTGACTGCTTTTTCTGAACTGATGGTACCTGCAAAGTGTGCTCCATAGGCACTGAGGAGAGAATACTGTTTCTTGGATCAAAATGTATGGGTCCTAGGAATGGCATAAATAAAAGTACTTGAAGCAAATTGGGACATTATGGGTCATAGGTCAATGAAACCTGAAAGGGAGATATATTGAGGAGACGTCGCATTTGCTATGTGATGAACTGATAAACTGAAAGGGAAAAGCGGGGAGAGAGAGGAGGGGAAAGAGCAAGACAGAGAAAGCATAATAAAGTTTTTTCTAGACAGCTAATGTACAGAAGCTACAGCCATTTCCCCTTGTGGAGGGAGAAGAAGCTATATTGCTTTTAGCAATCCATTTGGTTTCTTTGTCATTTGCAATGAAGGCAGCACTTTATCCCTTTAGCACATCTGTGTGTGTCTCTGAAAGTGTATAAATATGTGTTTTATTTCTTCTTAGGGTAAGATAAATAAATATCTGCATTATTTTGGATAGTTATTTTATTCAGCCTTTTTGATGAAAACTATTTGCAGGCAAGGGGAAAAAAAAAATACCTGCAGAGTCCTTGTTCATGCATTGATGGTGTCATAAAAAAATTGTAAGTAGAAATACAGTTGATGTTTCAGTGATGATGCAGGTAGAGAAAGAATAGGTGCGAGTCGTGATTCAGGCCCTGGTTCAGGGAAGCAATTAAACATAAGCTTAAGGCTTCTGGAATACAAAAATACACTTGAAGGCTCTGACAAATCCGGAGTCAGTAGTGCTCCCTGATCCTGCAAATTTGCTAACTGCAATTTTTTGGCTATATTTGGGAGAGGGTGATTATTTTAAAGTACCTTTATTATAGCTAGTAATTGTGATTTGATTATTAAGAAATCTGGTTTTCTGATTGTCAAGCAATTGCAACAATAACTTAAACTCAGTGCACTGCAGAAAAGTTTGGAAAATACAGTTTGTATATTTTAATTTTAAAACATTTTTATTTGAAAAAAAAATGGCTATTCTCAAACATCCGAAGAAGGGGTTTTAAGTCCCAAAATAAAATCTAAGGACACTTTAAATGTTTTGGTTTCTTTGATTATTATTTTTCTCAAAATTTCTGTTCGAGTCAACCAAAAACTTTATCGTTGTCTCCTCCCACACCCGAATATTAAGAAAAATAGAGATTTGTGAGTAATTGAATTTAGTGACTTGCAGTCAGTCCTTACCTTAACAAACCCAAAAGAAGTGCTTTGTCTGATTACAGAATTATCCCAATAAGTGCTCAGGCCGCTCTAGGAAAGAAGCATTTAGAGATGAGACTTTAAAGTATACTGAAGAAGACATGAAACTAAATTCTTTCCTCAGTGCACATACTGAAAAGAGAAAGTTTAATTTTTATTAATTTAACCTTAATTTACTTATGTCAACAGTAAGGCTAATTTCCCCAATCTGTCTACTATTAAGATAATTCATGTCCTAGAACTAACCAAGTGTTTCCACATTAGGTGGATCATAACTTTTATTATTATTATTGGTCAGCATAAAATTGCTGTTCATTACAATTTTAAGCTAAAATATTCTCCACTATGTTCCCCTTATTCTATGTTTATTAGTACAAGAGACCACTCTAAGCACATACATGAACAGAAGCACATTCATAAAGCACACACCATGGGACATGGGTGAACAAGTGAAAAAACGCTGCAGAACATTCTTGCTTTCAACAAAAGGTCTCTTCAATCAAAAGTGTTATTTTGGTATCCATTTAGAGGAATTACTGAATAAGTAGAAGCAGCAATAAAATATCTTAGGCAGAAAACAAAGGTCCAAACTCAGGGCACCTAACAAGAACACCTTTGTGGGGAACATTATTGACTTAGATTCAGTATATATCCCATCAAAAAAGAAGACACACAAGGCATATACTCTTTGAAAGACTAGAGAGGGAGACTAAAATAATAATTTCCTGACTTACTTTGGTTAGTTGAAGGAATGAATATGGCTATGTTGCCTTCTCAGTAACAGTTATGACAATATTTCAGAACAGCTCTTATGTACCAAAATATCATCGTGCTGTTTGAACAGATATCAGAAGACAAGTTATGACCTCAAGCAAGTACCATGTAAAGATAAAACAAGGGGAAAAAAGTAAATAAAACCTATATTCAGATAGAAATGGTAACATAAAAAAAAACCCAAAACCACACAACAAACACAAAACATGACAAAACACAAGTGACCTCATGAGGTAAAGACTTTCTGCATATCAGAAACATCTCTCTTTAGCAGCCTGTACTGATTTCTGCAAATAGAAATGATCATTATATTCAAACCAAAAGCAAGTGCTTAGGAATGAAGAGGTGAATAGCAGTAAGCAGCAGGATCCTTTTTAAAGATATGTGACCCACAGAAAGTGGATGCAACAATTAATCTCTGAAACTATCCACAGCTTTTTCCTGTGGAGAATACATGTGAGTAAAGAAATTCACCTGAAATGTGTGGGATATTTTTCATATTTAACCATTTAAAATTGCAAAGAAATACAACAGCAAACATGGCCATGTTCATATCAAGAAGTCTACCAATATGTCATTAAAAGAATCCCTGTAAGAGGAATGTGGTGAATGACTCACCCATCTGATTAGTGAGAACATGTGATATATTGTTACGAGAACCCTCAGCATCTTCCTCGACTCGTAGCACAGTCATTGGTTAATATGACTTAACGTTCCAGGTTAGCACTTCCCAACAGCCTCCAGGCAACCTGACATCGTGAAAGACAGGAAATTAGAGCTATCAAAGGCCTGGGAGGTTAATCTGCTGGTTGTCCTGTTAATGCAAAGAGCTGTTCTGTACAGTAGGTTTAAGAAATGCCAAGGATACAGTTCAAAACAGAACAATTTCTGATCACGCATAGGAAAAGCAAAGCTCTCTGTGTTAAACTTGTATAACATCAACCTTTCTTGTAGTTTTGCACAGGACTGTGGTTTCTGGTTTAGAGGATGAATTCTTTTTGTTTGTTTTTATAAAATCACAAAGGTATGCTAACCTTTTACATATTGGCTTACTCGTAATTCAATAAATGAGAATAGCTTTTGAAGAAAGACATCCTCAAAAAATATCAGATCTAGAAAAATAAGAACAAAGAAATGCAACAAGATCTATGGTTTATTTTTAAAGACATAGAATGGTCTTCAGTTGGATGCTTGTGTGCTTTAAAGGTGAGAATCATCTCTTAAATTCAGCTACATAATCTGAAACAGATTTAGTGAAGGAGGGAGAGGCAGACAGAGAGCACAATTTGTCCCATCCTAAGACAAGTTTCTGAGAAGGGATGAATTGCCTTCTGATATCCCTCCACGGACTGCAGTAGAAACCTATTTTGGTAGGTTAGATTACAGAGCTAAATTTTAGATGTCTGAGGTTAGGCAAGATGAGTATCTCCAAATGCCCTTTGTTAGACTGTTCCAAAAGACAGCTATTGCCTGAAAAAAATCTTTTAAATTCTGCTAACAGTGTGATTGTTCAGTGAACATAAACACTGGGTACAAGATTTGTTTGGCATTGGATACAAAAGCCAAAAGCACCTAATAAGGCTTTTGGACGGCCAAAAAATTAAGTGGTATAGGGGACACCTTATAGTGGCCTTCCAGTATCTGAAAGGGGCCTACAGGAAATCTGGAGAGGGACTTTTTACAAGGTCATGTATCAACAGGACAAGGGGTAATGGCCTCAAACTGCAAGAGGGGAGATTTTTATTAGATACCTCACTATGAGGGTGGTGAGGCACTGGAACAAGTTGCCCAGGGAAGTTGTTGAGGCCCCATCTGTGGAAGTGCCCAAGATCAGGTTTGAGCTTGTTCAGAGGGGGCTTTGAGCAACCTGGTCTAGTGGGAGGTAGGGAACTAGATGAACTTCAACGTTCCTTCCAACCGAAACCATTCTACGTATCATATTCACAGTCCTAAAATGGGAAACTGAGCCATCTACATCACTGAAGTTTAGGCCTGAAAATCATTCATATGTCCAATACTGGTGACAACATAGTTTGAATAAAGGTTAGTGTGGGAAAAGAAAA
Source organism: Alca torda (assembly GCA_008658365.1). Classification (NCBI taxonomy): domain Eukaryota; kingdom Metazoa; phylum Chordata; class Aves; order Charadriiformes; family Alcidae; genus Alca; species Alca torda. The sequence goes on from CM018101.1 coordinate 7,937,329, forward strand.
AAACGCAAGCCTTTTGGTTGCATTTCAGCAGAGGGCAACGTGTGTTCCGTCATTAAAACAAGTTAGAAATATACGTCAGTAAACCTGAAGCTGCCTGTAACGCAGGGGTATAAGAAGGTCAGTGAGATATGCTGGACTAGGACCATGTAGCAAATTATAAAGTGAGCAATGTTAAAATCAATATGATATTTGACTGTCAGCCAATGCAATTTGTTCAAAATAGGTTAAATGCACTCCTGCCATTTCCTCCTTTATAAGGAATTTGGCAACCTCATTCTGTTATCAAGTGCAAAGCCCTCTCTGCGATCTGACTGGGATAGAAATGAACGCAACTTTGAAATATTCCATAAATGCAGAGTGATATAGGGGCTATGACAGGCATGAAATCAGACTGAAATTTTTTATCTGCTGTATATCAGGTTAGGAGTGAGATGAGACGACCTTTGCTAGATTTTTCCCCCAAAGAAGAAAACAAAATATAGGAGCATTTTGCACACATACCACACTCGTCATCTTTTATCTTAAAGAACTGTATAAACATAAAACTAATTAATTATTAGTGCATTATCACTGTTGAGGTGGTATACAGGTCAGGAATTAGGGCTCTGCTTTACTGAGCTTTGTACCAACAACTCACAAAAAAGGATTGTTTCTACTTAGTGCAATGCCTATGACATGGTAGAATGGCAATTGCTGGGCCAAATGATTACACAATTAGAGACAAAACTGTGAGGCAGCTCTACTGAAGTCAATGGTACTCCAGTAATGTAAAATTGGTGATAGGATGAGAGAGAGACATACGGTCTACAAGTGTCCAAAATCTGCATTAGTACAATGTCAAAGTGGCCGTGTTTTGCTTAACCACATTTCTTCCTCAAAGGATGATCCAAGACATCTGTCAGAAATTTCTCCTCCTTTCTTTTATTTTACATGGATAGCAAAAAAAAAAAAAATTAAAAAAACACCAAACCCTAATAATAATTGTTACTATTATTACTACTACTACCTCCTAGCCTTCATGTTTATAGCTGAATATTTATGATTTTGGTTTTTTAACAAGGTTTCAATGCATTCAGGCTGGCTGTGGAAATAAAACTGGTAGTTACCCACAGAAAATGAATTATGCACCAAATTGTAAATATTCCATTTCCTTTTCTGATCTGAAAGTCCCCAAAGAAATATGAACACTTTATTTAAAATTCATCTGCAGTGACATTTCCTGGCTGCACAGAGCACTCCCACAAATGCACAAGTATTTGCGAAAAAAAGATAGCTTTTTATGGGAATGCTACCGTGTTAATTCTGTTTTTTGCAGTCTGCTCTCTCCTTCTCAAATCAAATGAAATACTTTCCAGTGATGTGCTGTAAAAGAATAGATGTAAATAAATGCATCTTTCGAAAATAGGATTTAACTTATTTATACAGTTGAATTTATTTAGACTACAGGATAAAGATTCATTCAGATAAAATACTTATTACAAGATACATAAAGGCTGAAGGACAGGTTTGATACACTATCAGCTGACAAGTAAACAACAGGACACATGGGTATAATACTCCAAGTATAGAATAGGTAATTTCTTCCATAGTCTTCTCTGTTTATTAAGGTAATAACATTCCTCACATCTCTTTGAGCATTCTACCTGAAACACACTATCAACTCTCTTTAATTAGAATTGGGATCTTTTGGTTATTATGATGTACTTTCAAAGAAAATGCAACAAAATCAAACCTGTTGTTTTTGTCATTATCTGAGAGGATTTCCGGTATTTATTTAAACTCACCTTTTGTCATTTAGTTCTGTCTTCTACAAAAAAATTGGCCTTTTTTTTTTTTTTTTTCTTGGTTCCTGTTAAAAACTCATGGTTTAGTTGGATATTTTGTTTCTTTGTTAAGAAAACAAAATGGAGCTAAACAAAACCACCAGCCCAACAACCCCCCCAAAAAACCCAAAGAACCACAAACCAAAACAAAACACAGAACAACCTCAAAACCCACACCCCTCAAAAAACACCACAAAAAAAAAAAAAAAAACAACCAAAAAACCCTACCCAAATCTGTCATTCCTTTTTACTAACTCATTTTTGGAGAAAGAATAAAATCGATCTCTCTGCATTTGCTTGGCTCTCTGGGTATGAGCATTTTCTGCAGAAACATCTGCTTGAATTTTTTTTAAAAGTCGCAGTGAAGTGTGTTTTGATAATTTTACTGAGAATCACTCTGAAGGGTCCATGGAAGGAGAGTGTTGACTGACCTTCAGGCCCAGGCGGCTGATCCAATGCACCTCGTATTCAGACATATTTGTACACCAGCACCGCTCACTATTTAGATGAGCACAGCATCACCCAGCAAGTGTGACTTAGTCATGGCCTGTTCCTCTTCTAGTTCAGTGAGCAGAGATAGGCCCATCCGGAGGGCAAGTTTTGGATTCTGTGATGGATGTCTTGAATCAGTCAGAAGATTCACCCTTTAGAGGTGATTACTTTACAGGGAGCTTAGCTAGCTTTTGGGAGTCTACTATCCAGATGGGTGACAGATTAATTTCACTATAAATTTGTGGGGAAAAAAAAATCCCCTTAACTAACTCAGCAAACCATAAGGCTGTAAAGATCAAGAAGCTGCAAAGGGTAGATGTTCATTCTCTCCTTCTTTCCATTTCTTCATCTTCCAGATTTTACCAATATACCTCATTTTGGTGTGCTGGACTATGTCTCTTCTTCTAAAAAGAAAAAAAAAAAAAATGAAAAGAAAAGAAAAAAACCTCTGGTCTTCTTTAAAGCACTGTTGCTTAGATCAAATAGAAAGGATATTGGTGCTGAATTCCTCACATGAAATTCCAGCTGATCTTCGTGATTAAACACGCACACACTTATCATAGATCATTTTCCTTTTCTCTTACAATTACGTCTGGCTTGTGTTACAGCTTCTTCAGTACACATTGTACTTTATTGATGCAGAACTTAAAGCTCTTCTGCCTAGAGGTGGTTGCTTAATAGCAGAATTATCCTTTCTGAGATAGTACCTTTTAAAAATCAATTAATATTAAAAAAATGCTATATATATATTTTTTTTTCCATTAAAAATCGTGTTAAATACTTGGATAAAATAAATTCAAGTAAGACATGTTGTTACAGTTTAGTATTTTCCCCTTCTTCCTCCCCGGTAATATGCACTTTGATGGCTTGTCTTGTCAAAAACAGTATCTTTGGAGAAATGTAGGAATTTTATTATGTAATGTACAATGTCAGCTTCCAACTTTACCTTTTATGTCTTCACTGCATCTTTAACACCTTAACATTGTTCAACACTTTGTCCTCATGGTATATGATGGCATAATATGTCTAAATTTAACATGGAAGGTATTTATTTTATTTTTAAAATCATTAAAGGCAATTACCTTTGGTAATCACTTAACTTCTAGTGCATTTTTATGAGATCGTATTGTTCTAGTTTTGGCTAGGACAGAGTTAATTTTCTTTATAGTAGCTAATATGGGTGTATGTTTCAGATTCATGCTGAAAACAGTGTTGATAATAGAGAGATATTTTTGTTATTATAGAGCAGTTCTTACACAGACTCATGTCCCTTTCTGCTTCTCACCCCACCCCACCCAGCAGGCTGGGGGTGCACAGAAGCTGGGGGGAGACATGGCCGGGACAGCTGACCCCAACTGACTAAAAGTATATTCCGTAACATATGACATCATGCTCAGCATATAAAGCTGGAGAAAGAAGAAGGAATGGGGGGACAAAGTAAAGGCGTTTTCTCTTCCCAAGTAACCATTACATGTGATGGAGCCCGGCTTTCCTGGAGATGGCTTTAAACACCTGCCTGCTGGTGGGAATTAGTGAATGAATTCTTTGTTTTGCTTTGCTTGCGTGCACAGCTTTTGCTTTAGCTATTAAACTGTCATTATCTCAACCCCCAAGTTTTCTCACTTTTACTCTTTTAATTCTCTCCCCCATCCTACAAGGCTGGGAATTATTGAGTGGCTGTGTGGTGCTCAGTTTTCAACTTATGTGTGTCACCACAACACACATATTTTTGGATGTTCTGCATTTCAATTCAAAAAGGTTTTAACTGGTTCCTTGAGGGTTCGAAATATTCAGAGAACCATCTAGTTTATTTATGTCTAATACTGAATATTACCTGAGTAACCCAGTCATTTCTCAGATGTTGTAAAGAGGAATTTGATCATTAGTATAACACTCCTAGGTGGTGACATCCTCTCTTTTTTCAGAAGGAGTTAGGTTAAATCTCACAAAGTCCTGTATAAAAACAGTGGTGCTATATACATACATATATACATATAGAGAGAGAGGCACATACCATTTTTCAGATGCTGTAGCACGGAACTACCTTTGTTAATTTACAATCTAACACTAATCCAGCATATAGGACCTATCCTTGACATTTGGAAGACTGGGTCCCCAATGCCTCTTAAATCAAGACTCATTTTTCCTTCTTCAGTTTTCTCTTTGCCAAGCTATTCAGTGGGAATATCTGGAGACCAGCTGAAGAAGAAATGACTTATCTGGTCTGTGTTTGCTCCCTTGAATGCTCGTGCTGATATTCTCCTTTGCATAAAATATTGAGTCAGCAAATAGAGACAGGGACCGAATGATTTCATGTATGGACGTGTGTGAAGTGAGAAACTTTGTTTCAAATAATTTCAGTGTTTCTGAGAATGAAAAGAAGAATCAATTCTTTCAGGTTGTAAGACTAAACCCCAAAAGATCCACATTTATCACAACATACCAAGGCACTTGTTTCCATTTTCATTAATTACCACCTCTTTAGGCTAGAATCTTTAGGTTTCTTCTTCCATTGTGTTCACTTGCCAGAGGTGGAAAAAAATCACCTGTATGTCTCTTGTGATTAAAACCTTACTTAAGGACTGAGGCTTCAGAAACTCTTGAGGTTTTCAGGTGTTTTTACATTCAGCAGTCTGTCTCCATGGAGTTCCTTGAAGAGTAGTAACAGCAGTTAGGGGGAAAAAAAAGAAAAGGGGGGGGACGGGGGGGGAGAGCAATAATAAGATAACTAAGAAAGAATTTATTTTACACAGCTATCTTCTCAGAATACATAATACAGTGTATAATGCTCCTAACTTAAAGAGAAGTTAAAGTATACTGTAAAAAACACCTCACAGCAAAATACATTCTCTGTGGGCCTTCACCAATTCCTACCCACTAACTGAACTACTTAAGGTCTTTGGTCAGGTCTGCTTTTAAAGAATATGGTTCATTATGTTTTGCAAATGCTCCCTTGTTTAGACAGCTCTTTCTTTTGCACTTTCATGAGTATAAATACTTCTCTTCCATGCTCTTTTGCTATGAATTATGAAATAACAGACACTATGAATTTAGACCTAAATTTAGTGAATATTCTCTGATGTAACTTACCAGTTAAGCCTTGATGAACCTATTGAAATCAGTGGGATGATTCACATTCAGCGAGTCTCGTCAGTGAGAATTGGTTCAAGACCTTAGCAACGTTTAAAGCGTTCACCACATTTAAGTTCCAGATGCAATATTGTATCCACAGTATTGATGGCAGTAAACCAGACAGGCAGAGCTGAGTTAGGACCAAAATGAGCTATTGGTGCATTCATCTGTTAAGATCATAGAAGTAATAAAAGAATGGAACAAAATAAGTAGCACAGAGAAAGATTCAGTCATTGTATGCAGTTTCTTATATCAGCTAGTCAAACCTGACCGCATGTGGTTTTTGGTTGGTTTGTTCATTTGTTGGTTTTTTGTTTTTTGGTTTTTGGGGTTTTTTTGTTTGGTTGGTTTTTGTTTTTTGTTTTTGTGGGTTTGTTTTTTTGGTTTTGTGGAGTGTTTTATCCTTAAAATCAAGCAAAACAAAACAAAAGATTTAAACAGTGACACAAAGACATGTTCTGATAAAGGCTACAATAATAATTTACTTTAAAAAATTAAGTCAATATTTCTACCGCACTTAGGATAGTCTTCATTACACTTAATGATATTTTCAAATAGCAATGTGGTAAGTCAAAACTGTAGACCATGGTTAAGGCTAGGCCCTTCCAGATATCTCTAACTCCTTGTGTCCTGAAGGTATTTTCTCTGCTGTCTGACTAGGGTAGCTAGATGTTAACCTTTCACATAGCCGAAGTTATTTACATTGATGGAAAAATGTCTGGTCAATAATTTGCTTTACTAGGTATTTATTTGTCCAATTTACTGATAAAGTATATTTCAGCATTTGTCTCACACTTAAATAGCCTAGGTAAATACATTACTACAGGAGACAGACAGGATCTAAAATGAGATATGTTATTAGTTGAATTTTCAGAACAATTGAAATTAGCTAGACATAGTGTTATAGAAGTAGTGTTTTGAAGGAAGAAAATTCCTCTACTAGTAAAAGAAAAAAGAAAAAGTGTGGAAGGGCTAAAAGGTGTAAGAGCAGAAAGTAAAAGAAACAGAAAAAAAAAGGTTTCTTTTTTCCCAGTGGGTTTGAATAATAAAGCAGGAAACTTCAAATTAGTGCTATGAAGCAATAACATTGTTTTGTTAAACAATGTGGATGAGATGCTTGTGTTGGTGAAATGCATGTGAATCTGAAACACATTCTCATTTGAGCCCAGAATCATGGTATTTGAACAAAGAGATCTTTATTGGAGTTGGAAAGAATTTTTTTGCAAAACTTTAGGAAAACAAAGGAACAACAGTTTGCCGAGAACATATAAATTAAGACGGATTTTGGGGGAGGGGCCAAAAGGAAAGAAGAGTAGCTATTGATTTTGTAATTATCCTGGAATATAGGGACTTAGAATTATTTAATGTGAGAAATTTTCTATGATTTGCAACAGAGGTTTGAAAGAAGGTTCTCGAAGTTCTTAAGAGCAAAGACTTTTTGCTATTTTCCCCGTTCTGTGCCATCCCATTGCCTCTGATTTTTTTGTATGATGAATGAATTTCATTTTTGATAGAATAATGTTCAAACAAAAGTGACTCTAAAAGAAGCAACTGGTCATACATATTGGTGATTTGGGTGGTAGAAACCCAAATTACTCAGCCTATGCAGAGGTACTGCTGCATGTACTCAAGAGTTTAGTGGAGTTCATGCTGCCATACCTCTGCATAGTCTTCACCACATATTACATGCTGCTGTTTAATGAGACATGGAAAAAATCACAAGAGCGGAAGAATAGCTAAACGGAAGAATGAAGCGGGATTTTGCCCATTTCACTGGAAGGAAGCAAACATTGAGCAAAAACAGAGACAATATGTATCCAAAAAGTCCCATTAATCTCAGTTTCAACTGTCAACAACCCATTCCTACCTGAGTTCCCTAAGAAGTAGTCTTCAGTGTCACAGTCTAACTTCCACAGATATAATAAAGAAGTTTTCAGCTTAGGGAGCACCCATTACAGAAATCAAACAACAAAGGAAATTAAACACAGCTCTTTGAGCTCTTGTATAATGACTCATAACAAATAAATGAAGAGACAGATGTTTCTCTTTGTTCTTAAATGATTGACTGAAGTGCCTGATGCTTCAGGGTTCATTTGAATTTCCGTTTTAACACGGTGGCCTAACTATTCCTTTGATATAAGTGCCCAAACCTCTAAAAGAAATAAAGCCTCAGATGTGGCCCTCTCTCTTTATTGGTTCTTATTGCCTCCCAAAGATTTTTCCATGTTCAATATATCAGCTGTTGTGGACTCTTCAGTTCCTTATACCTTTTTTTTTTTTTTGGTTGGTATAGAGAGAATATAGGCCCCTACCTGTTCAGTTTGTTAATAGTTAAAATGTCTTCCCAGAAATGGCCAGCTCATTCCAAACTATGAGATACTTAAATACTTTTTTTAGATCTAATCTTCAACATCAAATCAGATAGTAAAGTTTTGGTGTCTTACAAGCACACTTGATTTGGTAAGCAAAAAAGGATTATAAAACTTTTACTGTAAATGCATTAAAAAAAAAAAAAAAAAAAAAAAAAACCCAACAACAACATGTTCTTGCATCCACTGAAGACTTGAGTAGGTAAATGTAAGTCAACATGATGAACTAATAAATGCCAAGAGCCTGAGATATCAGGCTAGATAAGCTAATGATTCTACTGGTCTTAAATCTTTAAATATATGGCATCCGGGAGATGGCATCTAATCTATTTAGGTTAGACTCCTAGTAAGTTACAAAGACCAGATATGTCATGGTTCAGGTAGTCCCACTGCCTCCATTGGAAATATTAATGAGATAAGAGTGATAAAGGAAAAAAAATATGATTCTAAGCGTAACATCTATCAACACATTTAGGCTCTCAGATTCTGCTTAGGACTCTCCTAACCTCAGATTGATTTCCTGAAATCAATTAAATCAATAGGCAGCTTGAAACCCGAATAGGAGTCAGAAGTCTAAATCCATCTTTGGGACTGCGCCTGAATTGCTCCACTATGGACATTTGAATATATTCTATGTTGACACCGCTATAGTGAATTCCAGTCTCTGGCTCATAAGCAAATTAGGTCCAATTCTGACTTTCTTTATGGCATTTGATTTCTGACTGTGAATGTTACCTCCTGTTCAACAAGCTCCAGTGTAATTTTCCATTTTGTTTCATTGAATTAAAGGAAGAAAGGAAACTGTCTTATGAGTCTTTCATTTTATAGACAGCTGGTCATTTCATTAACACTTTTCATATTCTTGTTTGTCAGGATGACTGACTATAGTAAGAAGATTTTCTTCCCATTAACATATGATAGAGCAGCGCTTTTTTTCCCAGGGATGTATTGATCGGGTGAGGAGTACATTTATTAAAATGTAACCAGCATCAACTTGCTGGCTTGTGCGAATGGTGCACACTTTAACCAATTAAATAGTCATGAAGAAGAAAAAAATCAATATTTCTTGGATCTTTCTACTCCAGACTTTGCCTGCAAAATGGCCTATAGATTTACAAAACGAATAAACAAATGAACATAAATCTTATTTTGATTTTTAATTATGTATTGGGTCAGAAGCTTCTTATCTAGAGTAAGATTAACACTAGTTAGATAAATCTAATTCTATGATTCATAAATTACTATAGTAAGGAAGCTTAATTTATATGAATCAAAATCAATTTCTTTCCTTCTGTTTTAAGATCTTACAGTACTCTTTTTTCTTGTTAAAAAGTGACTTTTTATATTAGTTTTAACAATGTTTGGAAAGTTAAATTCAGAATGTAATAGGAAACAGGAGCAATGGGAAGTAATGAGAAATGATGTGACTGAAGACAGGCGATATTATCATGTTTAGGGGTGGCATCTCAGAAAGTCCTTCTATTCTCTATCCTTCCTTGGGTTCTTCAATTCTTTCTGTCTCACTGTATTTTTTTATAGTACTTGACATGTTACTAAAGCACCAGCTCTCAGGTACTACTAATAGAAAAAGCATTTTTATTTTTATTAAGGTGGTTTTAGTCCATAGTTCTGAAGAATGGTATAGAAGACCTTAGTATATGAAGAAACCATAACAAAAAATCTGTAATGATATATGCAAATCATGTACAGACATATTTTTGATGAAAACTTAATGGTTTTGCAAAAATTTAAGTCATTGTTTTCAGAAGCATGGAGTTAACAATACTACACAACAAAATCACAAATTGCTTCTGAAAATTTAGAATACTCAATTTATAAAAAGGAATCATTCACAACTAATCAGTACAGCATAGCTGGAGAACCTTTTAGTTGGGTCATAATCTCACAAAATCTCTCTCACATTATTTTATTGGTTAATGGATAATTTGTCAATTACATGAGGGGAAAGATGGAGTTTGGGTAGTAAATTAGTTTATGCTATAAAGCTCTGGGTGCGATTACTCATAACTTTTTTAAAGCACTTGATGAAATAGGGAGGCAGAGCATTAAAATGCGTGATGTGAATGCATCCCAATGAGCCCCCATTATGCAAACTCCAGGGAAGTGTCAGTGTGCAAGCATGAGCTACCAACAATTGGTGTCCAGTGTTAAGGTAAATGAAAGAATTATTTAGGAAGTGAAAAAAAACAACAGCTTAAGTCCAAGTTAGGTGATGCCAACCGTGCATTTCAGACAGATGGTATTTCAGTGTAAGTCATTGCATCAGAAAGACAGAAAAATAAGAATAGATAAGAGATGTAAAGTAGAGTTTGTGCTATGCTGAATGGATGTTGCAGGACATTCACAAAGCTACTAACTGCTGTGTGCCTGTAGAACACTCTTTCCAATAACTCCTAGAAGAGAAGCTGTAGTAGTCACCAGTAGCAAAAGTCTGCAGATTATCCAGCTGGTCATCACACCCAAGAGGATCTGCTGTTACATAAACCTTCTAGTAGCTGGCTTCATTTTTGGTTTTGTTTTTTCGTTTGGGTTTTTTGTTTTGGTTTTTTTTTTTTTTGTTTGTTTGTTTTTTTCACTTAACACACATCACTCAAAGCACAAGCTGTACTAATTAAAATGAAATATTGTTCTGTTATTTGTTTTGTTAGGTAAGTTGCTTTGACTTTTACCTTTGAGCTTTTGTTAAAGTTGCACCTACATTGAGGCATGTATCCATATTTTATCAGAGATTCTTGCAACCAAAAGAATGATTTGAAACTGAACAGAATTCTGGATCAATGATTCAATCAGCTCTGTTCACACATGCTCCTCTTTCATGCAAAGGACAATTTTTATGCTATCAAGCAGCATATCTACTCAGTCTGCAAGTACAAATGCATGGTTACTAACTTAGAGGGACACATGTGAAGGACATAGGCTTTAAAAAGGCAGCCTTTCTTGTGAATTGACACAACTTATGACAAACAATTCAAGAGATATAGTTCCCTTTTACAGATGTTTGTTACTAAACATAAAGTTTAGCACTCCAATCAGTTTAGCCATTTTAACGGAGATTTTTGGGTTAAATATTGGCAAGACAACATCCTCTAATTAGACTTTTAACACACACTCAGTAGCAAAAAAAAAAAAAAAAAAAAAAGAAAAAATATCTTTTTAATTTTTGGTTCTGTAAAATGACTTCTTTTCCAATTACTGGGGAGAGTTTCAGGACCTTCACTGGGTACTTATCAGTATTGTTGAAAAAAAACTTGAAGAATGGTGACCGTAACAAAAATAATTTGGGAATCTGTAAATCTTAGAATTAATCAGCTCGCATTACAAGGGGGAAACAGCCCCAAAGATCCAGTAACCAAGAAAGATACTGAGTATGAAATCAAAGCTGAATATAAAGTCATTAAAATGAAAGAAAAAATGAGAGGCACAAGACAGGTAAAGAGAAAAATTACGTACACAACAAGGATCTCATCTGACTTAAATGATAAATAGAAATCTGCTGTTTTCACTGTGTGCAAATACATTTTGCAGTCTTGTGCTAGGGACAAATACATAGTGAAAATAAGGGGGCAGGAAGAATAGCAGGAAGAATGAAGAATGAAGCAGGATTTTCAGTTGTGTTTTTACACTAAAAATGTTGAAAGATGTTGCGGAGCATAACTCTGTGGATAGCTATATTAATACATACTGCACTGTTTTTTGTAACATGAAATTCCATCAGTATTAACTCCACTTAAGTCAGTAAGAACCATTCTGAGTTTATGTGAAAATTCGACACCAGACACAGAAATTTAAGTGCTGTGTGTAAGAAAGTCAGCATTATAAGCAGAAATAGACATATACAGAGCTACCAATGAATGGAGGACAGACAGGAGAGAAAGGCTCGTGGCTTCCTTCCTACCTTAAACAGTGACACAGGAAGAAAACAGGGCTCACTTGATCACTGCACTGATCACAGGTTCAAATAATCACATCGGGGTTTCTTGTTTATTGGTTTTCTACATGCCACTCCAACATTTTGAAGTAATATTAGTGAACCTTACAAAAAGAGTGCTGAACTAGTCACTAGATTCATGTGCAGAAGGTCTTATTTTGTGAGTACTCCATACTGACTGTAGAGGACCCTGCAGTGCTGGAAGGAGCTTGCATCTAGCCCCCAGTTACTTTCAAGTAGGTGAGTATTTGCCTGAATCTGATTCCAAGATCTGTAAACTGTCAAAAACAAGGTTTCATATCCTGAGAAGTGCCTGGGAATTTCACCCTCAAGGGCAGATTCAGGCAGTGTAGCCTGAGAACAGTTCCAGGTAGTGGGTGTCATAATTATCGTAATTTTTCCATGTGTCAAAAAAAAAAACATAAATTAAAAAAGGCAGTTCTGTTGGTTTTGGTTATATGACCAGGGAGAACCAGAAAGATGGGGATAGAAACTGGCTTTGTCGTACTTTAGTTTCTCTGTTAAATAAAAACAACAATTGGGTGGATTTGGGGAATTTGCTTGTTATCTTATTATAATATGTGTAAGATACTCCATATTATATTGTTGGAGACCCCTTTGAGCCTGAGTCTCTCATTTGCCTCATAGATTTGTAGGAACCCACTTATCTAAAGTAACAGGTACATTTTCCAAAGCAGAAGCAATTTTCTGTGCTCTGTGAGACCTTCAAAACAGCACGGAGAACTTTGTTCTTCTTACTGTCTCTGTTAGACTCTGCTTAGTCCCTTTCAAAAAATGCCCTGTACTCTGTAAATAAGAAATGCAACAAACATGCTAAAGATGCTAATTAGATGGTTTTGTGTTATGCGTTAATATTACGAAGTATTTATCCTTCCTCATGATTGGAGTTGGCAAATCTTCTGATCTACCCTGTTTCTATAAAGTATTAAATCAGAGTTATGTCAAGTTTCAGGAAGAACAAAAAAAAAATAAAAAAGACAGGAATGTGATGAAAATTATAGCTTATACCCATTTAAACTTAATGAGTCACTTGCCATCAATACATAAAGTGGCTCTGATATTTTGGGGGTGAGCGGGCTGTTATTAATCTTGTCCATTGCTTTTAATGCGTGATAGAGCACTAATGGGTATGCAGTAAACAGAAACAATTAAGTAAATTTGCTGGAAAATGCTTTGGAAGGTAACACCCTCCTCCACTTGACTATAACAGCCTTTCCACCATGATCAATTAAGCACTGTTAATAAAACAGGATACTCAGCCAGAAATATATTTTTAACCTTGTTCTCTGAATGAAACAATTCTGGAGTCGCCATCCCCCTCTTTCACATTCAGGCGTTATCAGATGTAAAGAGTGGAATTTGTTTAGCCTGGGTAAACAAGGATCTAGGAATGGGAGAACAAGTCACATAACAAAGGGCATTTGTAAGGTGGGGCAAAAAGGGACAGAAATACTTTAGGGTGGTTCCAAGGAGTACAATTAAAAATAATGGGATGAAATTAAACAAGGGGGAAAAGTGAAAGCCCTGTTGCTTGAGTAATTTAAAATAAGATTCGACAAAACGTTAGGGATTGATCAGTAGACATAAAACCAATCCCACATGTCTCTGGAAGAGGTTAAAAAGGTGGAATGAAGTACTTGTTACCTCTTTGCTTTTCTTGTTCTTCCTTCTGTAATGTGATTCTCTGCATTCTTCCATTTGTTCACTAGTTACTTCTCTTGTTATATGTACCATTTCTTTCACTTTTTAAAAAGTGAGAAGATGTTGGAAAAGGTCCTGTCGACTTCATTGGCTTTGGAACAGAGTTCTTCAGCCTGTCTCTTGGATAAAGGAACAAATTTGAGGGGGGACGCTTGAAGAAGTAAATCTGAGCGAAATGTCCCTGATAGGATGTGCCAGACCATGGACCTTTTAATGGGACAATCACTAAGGTTAGACAAGTATTACTAGGGTTCAGTTCAAGTAATGAAATAAAATAAAAAGTTTGGCTGAATGCCGGAGAAACCTTTATGACAGGGATATGTTCTGCCTTGTTCAACAGCCATCCTAAGGGCAAAGATGGAATCTCTAACTGTTTAAAAATGGTGAATATTCATGCCAGAAGGAAAGTTAGTACTGAAGTCCTTCCTTCTGTCTAACTGTCAGTCAATATAGAAATTACCACATCCAGAGTGAGCTTTTCCCTATCTTATTAACTAATAAATGAATGAGAAGAAAAGAACTAGAAAGAGGAAACAGAAAAGGGAAAGACAGACAGGGAGAGAAAGAAGGAGAGAATAGGGGAGAGAGAAAGGGAGAAAGAGATAAAAAGAGGAAGAGAGAAAGAGAATGTTAAAAGATTTAGACTTGAGGTTTTGACAGAATTCCTTTTGGAAAATGAAAGTTCCTTGTGATCATCATCCTGACTAAAACTGTCAAAACTTCTATAATCTTTGCAAGATGATAAATGTTACATTTCTTTTTTTATGCAGATGCTTTTTGAGGTTCTTTCTTCCATGCTTCAGCTGTCTTGACTCATGAGCTGCAAAATTAAAAAGTCCATGTACAATATTTTGTATATTGTGCCTCAGAATTTTTTTTTCACACTGTGTGGCACTATTGTAGTTCAAATGCACAAACAATCATAGAAGTCTTCCTTTTCTCAGTGCTCAGTGGCTCATTCCCAAAATGACTTATTATATATGTTTAGTCTTTGAAGTATTCCTTACCCTCACAAGTAGTCTCTGATATGGAATTGGTCTCTCTTTTTCTTCTACTTCCTACAAAAATTTAACTAGTCTTTCTTGGAAGCTTTCCATTCCATATGCTAACAAAGCATTCCCAATTCCTAGTCCACCTTTGTGCATATGTGATCGCAGTTTTGAATACACTCCATCTGTTGAGACTTTCTAAATTCTAAATTTAAGAGTTAGTTTGTTTTTTATTCAGCAGTTTCAAAACAATACTTAAAGAACTATGTTTTTTGTTATTGGTGTTTCCTCCCAGCTTTCGTATTAATTTTAACTTCTATTCTCCTTCCTCCTGCTTATAAGATAACCAGATATCCAAGCATGCAATAACTGAGATATGAAAGTTTGTGCTGTAATGTACTTTTCATAATGGCTAAGGATTCTATTTGCTGCTTACCTGATGTACACAATTTCCAATATTATGATAGGAACTGCTTTTAAAAATAAAGTGATAAAAGGAAAAAACAGTTAAAGGAATAAATTTTCCATTTTCTTGTGATGTGTTTAACAGTTCTAACATGTATAACATTAAAATTTTATCATCAAATCACAAAAAGTACATTTAGTACACAGAAATCAATTTACCTTGTAACTATCCATAACACTTACCTGTAATTTATTTTGCCTATAAAAGACTTTACTTTTAAACTTAATATTATTTCTTTACAGGAGTGCAGAAGAAGACAATGCCACACATTTTTTTTTTCTGCCTCCTGCAAGAGGCAAACAGGCAAAGGACAAGTAGCAATAAAGATAAAGCAACTGTATAGAAAATGAACATCTGTGTCTCCAGTAAATGAGAAATAGCATGGAGCCACATACTTTCTCCTTCACTGGTTTGACGTTTTGTTCCCATTGGGATAGCAGTTATTTGAAAGAAATGAGAAACTTGCATTCGTTTGCTGTAGGAATATAAGGACCACAAGGACCACAATTATGGCTTTCAGGGTCTTCCTTCAGGCTTCAGACAAAGATAGGTGAAAAGCTGTACTAGGTGAAAGAGATGCAATCTCCCCACATGGAAGCTTACTTCCTAGTCACCTCTCAGTTGTATGCCAGCCAGTTCTATCCATGTTTCTTCCTTAACTTCTTTCATTATGTGTTTATATCTATATATATAATCATATCATATTATATTATATTATATTATGTATCATATATTATTTATCATATTATATAATGTTACACAGTATATATTACATATTACATATTAATATATTCATTATGATAGGTGTTATGTTTTTATATAAATAAATACCTTATTTAAATAAAAAAAATAGTTTGATGTTGCTGAGCTCAGGGACACAAAGATCTTTTGGGAATGAGCTATGTAGATTAATTGTACACTGTGTATATCATTTTAACAAATTTCAGTACACTACCTTTGGTAGGAGCGAAGTCATGATTTGTGATACACATCTGTATAACCTATGAATACTGCCTGTGGCTATGAGTTCTCATATGAATCTTAAAATGACAGCACCATGTGGATGCAGAGCCTTCTACTTCTGTCATTTCCCCTCCCCCCCCACTTTTTCATGTCGGACTGACATTAGGAGAGGAGGAGGCATGGACTTAATACCTGAGGACTGTTAAGTGGATGTGGTCCTCTATTCAAACAAAATCAGCTAATAAAACAAGTGTTCTCTTAACGAGAACAACTGGATGGTCAGGGAAGTCGTTGCCTTGGCAAAAGCATCACCTTGTAGGCATCTTTGGTCACCTAGAAGAAGACAAATTGGTCAGGCAACTATGGCAAAGGCTGTACTAAGCAGGGGCCCAGCCATTCCTTCCTTGCAAGTCAGGCTGAGAGGGAGGGAGCTATGGGAGGGGCTTTGCTTATTACAGAGGAAATCTTGGACTTATAAATTCATATTAACAACTGGGCTGTCTTGCGAGAGGTTGAGGTAATGCTGGGTGATGCATGGAGAAAGCTCTGTCTATGTCAAAGAAAGGCTTAGGATCTCTGTTCCAGCTTTTTTCCCTACTGCTCTCTTTAGAGCCATACCAGCACCAGAAGTTACTCGGTGTCAGTTGTGTTAAGTGCAAAAAGCAGGGACACCCTGAAAGCACTGACCTGTGGATACCTCCCCTCTGTGGGGATGGAAGGTGAGGTCTTTGGAGCCCAGATACTCCAGAGGGCTTTATTAAATATTGCTCCTAAACATAAGAAGGGACGAAGATATCAGCCTGTTGAGAGACCGTTCAGTTGAATTTAACCCTCATCCCACATATTTAGTTCTGAAGTAAAACATTTGTATTTATTTAACTATAAGCATATTTACCCTTAGAAAACCCTCATTTTCCCTAACTTCAGTCATCTGAAATGCGTCTGTCTATTTTAAAACAGTTGTAGGATGGGGTGAATTGGCTTCCAGAGGTTTCTGATTTTCTTTATTATCTGTAGAGACCGCATAGTCAATTGTCTCTTTATCAGGCAGCAAAAGCTGCATGAGATGAATCCCAGCCCTGTGAGATTCACCACTTGAAATTCATTCTTAGATATTGCCACTTGAATAATATTAAAGTAAGTGTTAAGAGTATCCTACATCTAGGTCTTACAGCAACCTCTAATTCTATTGACAAAATCATCTTTCCCATGAAGTGCAAACAGTTAAAGCTCTCCTCTGAGCCTTTTATTTTTCTGAACATTTAGATGCTGTTCAATATTTATAGCTAAATTTCCAGTTGCACTTGTAAACACCAGAAGCTGGGAAGATTTGAAGCCTAAATATAGGTTGCTGAGCCTGGTCAGATGTTATATTTCAGATGCCAATAAGGACATTTGCATATAAACTGTGCTATCAATATCTCATTTCAGTAGGCTAAAAAGCTTGCTGTAATGGGTGTTTTATTGTTTCTTACTCATTTTATAGAGTAGATTTGCACTTTAAGATCTCAAGCAGGACAGAATGGGAAACTCCCAAATCCTATGAGAAACAGAATGTTGAACATTAGAATTGCTACTAAAAATAATAGTAATAAAAAAGGGTGATGTGTTTTCCCCCTTCTTCCATTCCCAGAAGACATCTTCTTGAAAGAACTGAAAACTATCCCCTTCCCTTCCCTTCCCTTCCCTTCCCTTCCCTTCCCTTCCCTTCCCTTCCCTTCCCTTCCCTTCCCTTCCCTTCCCTTCCCTTCCCTTCCCTTCCCTTCCCTTCCCTTCCCTTCCCTTCCCTTCCCTTCCCTTCCCTTCCCTTCCCTTCCCTTCCCTTCCCTTCCCTTCCCTTCCCTTTCCTTCCCTTCCCTTCCCTTCCCTTTCTCTTCCAAATGTTACTTGAAAATGCTTTAACAAAAGTTGTTGTGGTAACTATTGTAAATATTCCACTTCTTCCTAGATCTACTTTCCAGCAGACAACATGGCATCCCATTCTTGCAGTGTCACATGTACTATGACAGCTGTTCTTTGTAAAGCCACAGTACAGCTCTCGGTTTTGGACTATAACACAAACCGTGTTATAGTCCAAATGGGAATATGTGAAAAAAACTTTTTAATGAAAATGTGTCAAGCTTAAGTTGGACTATTTTAAGGGTCAAACTAATGTAAAATAAATAATCTTCAGGAAGTGGTTGCTTTGCACAGTAGGGTGGGTGTGATGGGATGGGACACGGAGGAGTCTAAATGTTATCTCAAGTACGTTTGTCTCAGGGGACACGGAGGAGCCATTTTTTGCCAGAGAAATGCGAGTGTCTTCTTTAATTTGTCTTACAGTAACACCTCTTGATGAAAGTACTGATGCTGGAAAAAGGGTAGGGGAAAGTAGAGACTGCACTCATAAACTTTTCAATCCCAAGACCCACCATCAAACAAATAAATACCTATCATATTGAATCCATTCCTTCATGTCATTGGAACAAACACTTCTGGAGTGTTTGAAATCACAGCCTCCATGCTCTGTTGCTTCATCCTAATTCAAAGGTTAGCAAGCTACAGGGCACCAAGGTGGCTTTAGACATATGAAATTAATGTGCCTTTTCAAAGGCTTCTTTTGTCTAACTTCAACAACCCCTGTGATGATGTTCCTGTCTCTTCCTCTAGGAGAACAGTCCTATGATCTTATTTTCTTCCCCTAACACATACACAAACCTGTACGTCCAAATCTAGTCTGATCCACAATATTTTCAGGTAATAAGTAAAACTAGTTTGAAGTTCAGTAGATTTTGAATCAGACTGCAAGAGTTGGGCTGATTCTTGCCACAGCTCCTATACATATTGAACAATAACATAATGAAATTATTTTGCTTTGAACTGTTCCTCTTGCCACCATATTTCACACACAAAAAGGATCTCTGCTTCCCTGAGACAAACGTACTTGAGATAACATTTAGAAAAAAATATATTTTAGAAGCTTAAGAATTCTTTCTTTTCCTCCCCACCCTGATATCAAGTGTTTTTATGATCCTTTCAGACTGTCTAAAATCAAATTTGCCATTTTTTGACTGTTCTGTTTGGAGGATGGAAGGGACAAATCCAATACAACTTACAAACTATCCGAGCCCTCCAGCAAGTGTCAGCATTATCCAAGATAAACTCACATCGGAACAGACGCCTTAATTTACAACTAGGTTTTATATTCCACAAATAATTTATTAAGATACAGAACATTCATCCATCGGGATTTAGAAATAAGCTCATATCCTGTACAGATTGCACATTTCAGCTTCAAATTGGAAACAAAGGAGTCACCAAATATTATTAACACAGCTGCAGCATTGTAATAGATGCTGAGGGTGGCTTCCAGCTGAGAAAGTCTCAGCATGGTGCTTACTGGCACAACCACAAGAAGGGTCCCATTTGGCATAGCTTAAAGAGCCCTTTGGAAAGACAGGGATCTGGATTGAATGTTTGTAGCAATATGCAGAAGTCTGACTATAGATGCATGCGTGTATGACTGTGTTTTGGATAAAGCTCTTATTGCATTGACATTTGCCTGTCCCATTGACTGAATTGGACCAGGAAGTCATTGGACAGAGGATTTTCCTAATTCAGTGGTTTTGCTCCAATATTAACGTGTCAATTTGCCAGACGAAACCTAATATGGAATATTAAATTACAACAATCAAAATCCATTATAACTCTATCTTATGGGCAGTATTCCTACCATGGCATTTGTGCTGCTTCCTTCCTGTGTTAGAATAGAGTTCATTTTAATGTGACACAGGCTATGCTTAGGGAGGATTGCTCCTTTTGGAAAACTGACACTAATATTTCTCAGAAAACAGCTGTAGCAAAGACAGTCTACAAAATCCGCAGGTAAGGTCTTATATCCCAATTTTACCTGCAGATTTTTAGCAGGCATTTGTGGATTACTTACTGGTCAACTGGACTCCGCTGCTGGGCTCCTCTTGGAGGTGAAACTCATATATATCAGTAAATCTGAGAAATTAAGCTGATGGTTGGCTAAGAAAACTTCCAAACCGGTAGACTTAGCCTCACTTCAAGTAACTGCTGCCTCCAGTATGGTTTATAAAATTAATGCCTCTGATCTAGACATGGACTTCTTTGCTTGCAAGAAAGTCTGACTAGCATAAAAAACTGCCCAGTACTCACTCAGCACTAGCTCCACTAGCTACTATGAAAACATCAGAATTGTCCTCTCTTTCCTACCTTGTCTTCCTTAGGAAAGAAGTTTAGGACCTTTACAGGTCTTCTGTATCTGACTCAATGAGCTCAACATAATCTGAATGATTAGCCAAAGAGCATAACAATGAAGACTGTGTTGGTTGTCTTGTCTCTTAGGATAAGGTGCTTAAAGGATGTCTATGTCAGAGACAGGATTTTTAGAGTCTGGACTCAGATGATTCAAAAAATAACCAATCAAACAAAAAAAAAGTAAAATACTTAAAAACATCAACATGTTTGGCATCCAAATGCAATACAATTTCTAGCATAAACCTGGAACAGTAAACATACTTAGTCATATCCTGCAAATCAAAACAGAAACTCCTACTGTAATGAAGAAAAAAAAAAAAAAACTAAGGGTGTGTGTGTGTGTGCACTTTTCCATGGACCAGATGAAAGCATGAATCATAAATGAGAGATGTTAATAATATTGCTTGGAATTATGCAATGTTTTCAGATAATATATTGCTGAGACCAGTGCATGGATATCTGAACAGGTTAGTAGAGAACTTACGGTTCCCTTCTATCTTGGCAAGAGACTGAAGAGCAGGTTTTTCTTAGCCACACCAAGTTTCAAAGTAGGTTTTGCTGTTTATTCTTTATTTGTTTTGCAGCAGAAATAACTGTCCAAGGAACACCATAGTCCCACATTCTTAAGCATCATATAAACGTTTATTGAGACAGTCACTGTCTGAAAAATTTCTCTGTGCAATGACAGAAAGGAGAAGGAAAGAATACTCTAATTTATTTGCACATAGGAAACTAAAGGTCAGACTGTAAAAGGCTTCTGTTGTGAAGTCACATGGGAGGCTCCTCCTAAGGACAGAGAATGAGGGAAGTTCTATTTCTCATCTCATCAGCTTCACTGTATGACAGTCCTTCCTCAAAAGTGTGCATTCTTCACACAAACATTGTAGAAACTAATATTTTACAGCTACCAAATATTTTATCAAAACGCTCCACTAGTTTATGCAGTAAAAAAGGTTTGCAAGCACTTTTGCTTTGTGGACACTTAACTAATACAAAACCTTTTGGGAAGCGGGAAGAACAATAGGATTCAAACTGTTACTTCTTTAGTAGGACATTCTCTACACATAATTGAGCAAAAATCTCCAGCATTAAGCATCACTTATGTTGTTCCTCTTTGTTCCACACTTATTTGCTCACGATTCATTTAAGGTTGTGTTAAAAGGAAAAAAAAAAAAAAAAAAAAAAAAAAAAAAGATAAAAGACATGGAAGAATTGAATTGTAAATTAGAGGAAAGTAGACAGATGTACTACTTTCTCATCTCTTGTCTGAACTTTGAACTACCATGTTCTTCAAATGGAAACAAATAAATAACAGCACAGAATAATAATTCCATATGAAGCTCGTGCATTTATTAACAAACAAATCCTGCTACAAAGCTTAAGTGCTCTATCATCTGAAAAGGAAAAAATAAATCTACATTCAGTCAGCTGCTAAACAAAAATCTTACCTTATGCTTGAATTCAGAGCTTGAGACGTTCTGTATCTTATTTTTTCATATCTCATAACTACCAAGAAAATAGTTCTCCACTATTTTCCAGTAGAGAATAGGGCATTACATGACTAAGAGAATCTAAATCTCCATGTCATTAACGAGAGGAAAAAAAGTGAATCTACACACTGAAATTAACAATAACGCACATGAACCGAATTTTAAAAATGTGTTTAAAAGGAGATTTTTTTAAACCCAAGATTACATGTGGTGTAGCAAACTGTTTAGAGGCAACTGGAATAAACAGTGACCCAGTTCCATCCATTGGTTCATGAATATCAGAGATAGCAAGAACAGTACTCAGGCAGGGTCTGTAAGGATGGATAATTACAGACCAAATATGGCTTTATATTACCTTGTACAAAACATAATTTTAAAAGGTTCCAGATTCCATAGAGACAAATGTTGGAAAAACAGCTAACAATATTTCTTTTGGGGGGCGAGAAATAGAATTATTTCCAAAATAATGGTGATTATAAATGATTAAGTAAATATGTAGTTGCATACTCTCCTTTTAAAAGATGGTAAATAGGTGATATTGATGTCAAATAATGAGATGGTTTCTTTATCATATTACTGAATCTTATCAGTGAGGACAAATGCTAAACATAATGTAGCAGACACTCAGTTATATACTGAAGCTTTACCTATACATCAGAAAGAGGAAATTATAATTCTCTTCAGAAAAGAAGATATACATTTTGTTGAGACTGCATGGATACTGGACGGCTAGATAATTTCTGTTATAATAATGGGCTGAATTTCCTGTTAGAGAGAGGACATAATTAGTGTTTATACTTTGGTGAAGGCTGGAGTCACATTACCAATGCAGTTTTTGTCACGGGAACCGTGCAAGCATTCACAAAATATTTAGGAAGAAAGAAGTTGATACATTAATTCTTTAGCTGTTCAACATCTATAGCACATTGCATCTGTGTGTAAGGAAGGCAACATATGGGTCTCCTACCACTACCACCTGTGGGACTTGCTCTGTGCTAAGGACTAGCTTAAGCTGCAGCAGTTCATAACCTCAATTTTGAAAGCCCTTCTGCAGATCCCAAAGATCTTAGTCCTCCATTTATGAACATTCTATAGATTAGATGATGTCCAGACCAAGTCTTGGAAAGGAGAAATCGTCTTCTGAAACTATGAGGTCATATTCTTCCATTAGTCCAAAACTGGACGCTTGTGAAGGCTTGCTCTACTTTGCAGTTGTTGAGCCATCTTGGCTGAAGATCGAGACCATCATGTGCAACTGTAATTCTGCTGTACAGGATTCTTTGAAAAGTAACCTGTTTGCTATTAACAAACCTTTACCAAAAACGTTGCTGGAAAACAATGTCTTTTTTTCTCTATAGGAACATCCAGTTCATTAGTTATTCCACTTACCTGTCTTGCACTAATAAATCAGCTGCTCGAATAAGGAGATCCTCCACTAAACTGTGGAGATCACACTGAATCACAGAATCACAGAATTGCAGTGGTTAGAAGGGACCTTCAGAGATCATCTAGTCCAAGCCCCCTGACAAAGCAGGTTCATCTAGAGCAGATTGTACAGGAATGCATCCAGGTGGGTTTTGAACATCTCCAGAGACAGAGACTCCACCACCTCTCTGGGCAGCCTGTTCCAGTGCTCTGGCACCCTCAAAGTAAAAAAGGTTTTCTTTATGTTGAGATGGAATTTCCTGTGTTCCAGCTTGTGTCAATTGCCCCTTGTCCTGTCACTGGGCACCACTGAGAAGAGTCTAACACCACTGTCTTGGCACCCGCCCGTAGATATTTATAAGCATTGATGAGATCCCCTCTCAGTCTTCTCTTCTTCAGGCTAAACAGACCCAGGTATCTCAGCCTTTCCTCATAAGAGAGGTGCTCCAGTCCTTTGATTATCTTTGTAACCCTCCGCTGGACTCTCTTCAGTAGTTGCCTGTGTTTCTTGAACTGGAGGTCCCAGAACTGGACACGGTACTCTAACTGTGGCTTCACCAGGGCAGAGTAGAGGGGGAGGATGACCTCCCTCGACCTGCTGGCCATGCTGTTTTTAATGCAGCGCAGGAAACCATTGACCTTCTTGGCCACAAGGGCACATTGCTGACTCATGGTCAACTTGTTTTCCACTAGGACTCCCAGACCTCTCTGCAGAGTTGCTTTTCAGCAGGTCAGCCCCTAACCTGTACTGGTGCATGGGGTTATTCCTCCCCAGGTGCAGGACTCTACACTTACTCCTTTTGAATTTTATTAGGTTCCTCTCCGCCCAACTCTCCAGCCTGGAGACATGAATATTAAAATGTGAGTGCTAAGGATTTCCAAACATCTCAAAGGCAAAGAAAGTAGGGAAAGACAGTGAAGGGTATGGGGTTGGAAGGAGATTAAGAATCTGCAGTGCTGCAAGTGCCTATTGATGTTATGAGACTTACTAGGTGCTTTGTTTCTCATGAACGTGAAATTATGCCCTCTGTTACAAGCATAGACATGTCCTTCCTAAGAAGATCCAATGGTGAGTTGTAAATGATTAAATATGACCTAGAAAATATAAAGAGTTCAAAACAGAGAACAAATACTGTTAATGGCATTATGGGAAATTCAGATTAATTTCCTTATTTTGACTTCAGGCTATGTTTGGAGGGGCTAACAGAGGCACCTGTTTTGATCTTCATAATGTCTAAGAAAGCAAGCAACCGCAAGCTTGCAAACCACAAGCAAGCAAACCACACCTTGATGGTTCATTACAGAAGCCCAATTTAGATTTGTCAGTATCTGAAATGTAGATGCCTGGCACCAACAGAGGTGCTTCTGGGGGTGCATTTTAAATGCACAGGCTCCTAGTATGGTGAACAGGGGAGAGTTTGGTGCCTCTGAAGAGTGATTCATGGTGTACTAGTGAAACGTCTTCCTTTTCATTATCTATGTAGGAGGCTAAGCATTCATGTTGGTTGACTGAGTTTTCTTAGGCTGAGCTTCCAAAAAGAATTGCAACATGGAGCATAGGTACTGGGAAAAGGAAAGAGACTACTAGCTCAGGGTTTCACAGCAGTACTTTCAGGATTCAGATTGTATGCTATTGTTCAGGAGAACAGCAGAGTGGTTATGACTTACACTGCAACAGCCTAGTGTTTATGGTTTATACTAGAATAGGAAATACCTCACTCCCTGACAAGGCATAGGGAGAATCACAGATGATCAGCTTCCATTTTCTGGGAAAATACCTCTACCATAGGTAGTGCCAGGAAGAAGCACCTCTCTTAACTTCTCAAAGAGCTGAATAGGACTTTGTATGTCTAAAGTGCAATGCAGCATAATCACACTTTAATGCTGTAAATATGTGAAACTAAACAGGAGGGTTTTTATGTTTGGCTTGTAGCAGGAAGCGTCAGCCATCCCTTCCCTAACATTTTCTTTCACACACATTAAATTCCCTTTCTAGAAGACTCAAAGGAGATAGGAAAAGGTTTGGGTGAGTAAATAAGCAATGTTTCCAGAAACAATTCCTCTGCTAAGTAATGGAGAGTCTCTTTTGCCCTTGCTCAGACTGTAGGGGCTAAATTATAAGGCATCTTCTGGGCTATCAATCCAGTTCCAGTTAGCACCAGTTACCTCATTTTGTGTGCATGCTCATTATGTATCTACAATTTCACAAGGATATTAGGTATTTCATCACACATATTAAAAATGAAAATATTTCTCTCTGAAGTTTCCTTGGGAAGCTCTTTCTGAAAAAGGCTGCTTTCTGCTGCTTTGTGGATCTGACTACATTTTTAATTTGAAGAGAAGCAACCTACTCTAATTCAGCCTGTGAATATCCGGAGTTCAAAAACAGCCTGCTGATTAAGACACTCGCTGTTCTACTTACAGAATAAAAAAACCATGAAAGGAAAAAGTGGTGGTGGTTGTTGGAAGGGGTGTGTATGAAGGCAAAACACCCCAATGCAAAAAGTCTGGTTTTGCAAAGGTGTTTGGTTTGTTCTGTTTTGTTGGGGTTTTTGGTTTGGTTTGGTTTGGTTTGTTTTTTTCCTTTGGTCTGTGTGTGTGTTAGGTTTAGGTTTGTGTGGTTTTTTGTTTTTTTTTTTTTTTTTAAGGGAAACCGCTGTCGTCTTTGTGGAATGTGGTTAGCAGCTCTGTTTACTTCAAAAGTAATCACTTCTTGATTCAAACTGCTTCACCAGTAAATAGAATATCTTAGGACATTAATTATATGGGAGAGAAGTCTGTGTGAAGGAGCTGTTACAATTCATTACTGTACAAGAACTATCCAGAGAAGAGAGAAAATGTAAGGATGGAGATAATTGTTATTGCCTCAGCTTCTTATGGTATTGGGATAGATGGATTGGAAATGGGTTATCTTTCTCCCTTGTAATAAAGTGAGTACATACACACAGCACAAAGAGGAAAGTTAAAGTGTAGCCAAAGAGCATTACATCAGCGGAGCCGCAGACAGTCTGCTGGGATCTCAGAAGACCAATGCAATTGCAGGTGTGATACTGTGCTCGGGGATTAACCTGTTAGCAGCTGGTTTTCTCCAAAAGTAAGAAAATAAATATCACCATTTAATAACTGGAGAATAAAATTGAAGGAACTATTCCAAATGTCAAATGACTATTAAACATTTCTGCTACTTTTAAATTTTATTATGCAATGCTTTACCTCTCTGTTCATTCATGTGCCCAAGTGTAAGGAATGGGATATTATTTCCCCCATCATAAGTAGGTATGCATGGCTGAATTAGTATGTGCCTGTAACTTCATTTTTTTCACAGTTCAACACTGAAAAAACAGAATTTATCATCCTATGCAAAGCCTTTGAAATAAAAGGTTTCAACTATCAGCAAATCTGTTATTTAGACCACTGCTCCTAGGCAAGTTGAATAAAATAAAAGTAATAAAAGTACTGTTCATATAAAATTTACTCATATAATGTTTGTGGTTCGTACCAACGTGTGTGCAAGAGTAACCATGAAAGAAAGAGGAGAAGAGAGATCATGTTTGATGTAGTTTTTAATACATTCCTATTAGTGTTTTTGCTGGAAAAAACTGAGAGTTAAAAGAAAATATTAAATAACTCCTCCCCTTCCCCAATCCCAAGCAAAACTCAGTTGCAAACTGCTAGAGGGGAAAAGAAAGAGCAGCTTAAAAGAAGTTTTTTTCAATTGCAAAATGGAAAATGTCACCTTCTCTCTTTCCTTGAAAAAAGAAACATACATTAAAACTGTTTTTTTTTTTCATCCCAGAAAAGATGCTGTTACCTAAAATACTGATAGCTATGCCTGTATACTCTGTAGATGTATATGCATATCCACGTGTGCTGTCTTACTTTCACTTGTTTTGGACTGCAGGACTTGAGTTTAAGGTTGCTTAAGCATTTGTAGGTGTCTTTTTACATGATAAATATACTTCCCCATTCAGTATCTTGTACCTTTTTCTGATTAATTTGCAGATCGGGATGAAGTATACTCCAATTACCATGCTCAGTAAGTTTTTGTTTTGTTTGTTTGCTTATTATGATAATAATAACAATAAAAAAATGGCATTCCACTTCGTACAACTCTCATTTGTAAACCCATTCGTATTTAAAGAACAATGTTTCATTCCAAAGCTGATCAACAATTTTCACTTGGGTCCTACCCTCACATTTAGGCCAATATTTAGAACATGTTTATACACTGAAGTATTCCCACTAGAAAACTTGCAAGTATAAAAGTGTGCAATTTATTTCAGTTTAACTAGGCCATAACAATGCCCTCAAGTGGATACATATCTGTAATCTCTAGCTGTTCATCAGAGCACCGTGTTTTCAAGCTGAAAGCTGAATTCTCTAAGTTGTCTCGTACAGTTTAACCATTTTTCAGCGAGAGCAGGAACACATCCAAAATTTTGTCCTGTGACCACAAAACATTCTGTGAATACCCCATAGCACCCTCTAAAGAAGCAAAACCACTCGGAGAGCGGCTGAAATAGTTCAGATGTGTTTGCAGATTTCTGTGGGAATCTGCTGTGCAGAACAGCAGACATTGATCCAACATGTCTTGGTTAAGATCAAAGCTGGGAAAAGGTATCTTTCAGCCAAGAATGATGACAGACAGTGGTGTTTCAAACCTGAACAGCAATAATAGATGGCAGTGTCTCATGGCTAGAGAACTTGTATTAGCTGTAAATAGTCAAGGATAATATCATACACTTTAGAAGCACCTGTGCATGTTCCAAGTGCAAGCTTTTCCAGTGCTCTGGGCAGCACAAGCAAGATGCTAAAGGGTTTGCTGGGAGTTTGAATTTGTGCTGGGTTCGGGGACACTGTGTTTAGGGAATAAGGTCTCAGGAGTGGCTGAAATGCAAAATAGTTCCTGTCTAGTGAATCTGTCTTGGCTAAAGCTCACTATCTTTTCTTGTTTATGTAGAAATTTAGACTGTTTGTCATTTTCCATTTCTCTCTGCCCTTTATGACTGCGTTGTTGCCTTCTGATTTTCATTAAAATACTATCCAGCTTTGCCTGTTATTACCTGTTATTGCCTATTAACTTCTTATGTCTCTGGACTCTTTTTTCAGACATTGAGTTTATTCTATTGACATTGTCCACTTCTCCTTCTGTATTTTATAAACCTATTTCCACTTGGCAGAAAAATGGGCTTCCTAGAACTTTTCTCCCCTTTTCATGGATGGTTTTGACCTAAATTTTCACATTCTTAACCCCTTCTTTTTTCCCCATGACTTCTCCAAATTGTGTAGTAGAAAACTTGGAGTATTTTTGTTTTCCCAGTGAGCACCTATCAGTCTTATTCTCATCTCTTCAGATATGTCTGAAGCTAATGCAACATTTTTCAGACTTTTCATAGAGGTTTAATGATTTGCCTAGGTAACCAACATATGATCATCTTCTGATTGGACTGAAAATGTCCCAGTGCATTGCAACCTCCTGCAGTGCTGAATGAAACAGGTATATCCCCATGTTTCAGAAATTTCAAAGGAAAGTTAATGGTTGATGGTAACACAGCAGGAGTGGCAAAGGAACTGTGAACCTTTCTATAAATACTGAGGCAAAGACACAGACGAACAATTGAAGCACTAACAGTGTTGGAAACAAAGAGGTTCTTTAACAGATCCTGAGTCATCCATTATTTCTGCATGTTTTGTGTTATGGCCCCCTACACCCTACATATCAACAGCAAGATGACCGCATCACAGAGATGGAAGGCACAGTTTAAGGGCCATTGAACACTGTGATTTTTCCCACTGTATCACAATTACAGAAAACCTGTGCTAAATAACATGATGTTGCTTTTCTGTGAAAATTCACAGTAGTTGTACGCTGGCCACATTTCTTGCTGTCATTCGTTTCTGGTGCTAATGGTTTAGCAGCCTTTTTGGTTTGTGCTACCCATTTGTGTACAGCAAGGGCCAGACTTACAGACCGAAGGTTCTTACCATGCACCAATGTATTTTATTCTCCTTTGCATTGTGCTAGACATGGGCCCAAAGCAACTTCACAGACACAAGCCTCCTTGAATGCCTGGAAACTTAATATCCAGAACCAAATATGAACTTCATGGTTGACTGACCATGCACTGAATTAAGCCTCTGTATCTAAATGTGATAGATGCTATCTTGGCCAAGACACTGAGGTCTGAACGAGGAATTTCCAATTCCCAATAAAAGCACAAGGTGTTGCAGCTTAAGCAAAAAAAAAAACCAAAAACAAAAACTTTTTTTTTTTCTTTTTCTATATTGTGCCTTGTAACACATTGCTGGGTGGCAGACACCTCCAAAATTAAATGCCAGTAAGCTCAGGTTTATCTGTGTTTCATCTTGATTTCACAAGTATTTTAACTTGTGTATCATCTAAAAATCATATTAGACTGTACAGCAGAAAATACTGCAGAACTTCTTACTTCAGAAAATCACTGTTAGGAGTCTTAACTCTGGCTGGATGTGGCAGAAGATTCCCCATTTCTCGCCATACAGTGGCCAGGCACTCATGTAAATCTTTGAAGGTGGCTGCTATGAAAATTAGGATTTTTAAAATTTTAAATAGCAGTATATTCTGAAGGAAGAGCCTAGGAAGCTCTGCATCAATGGTGCAAAAACCAAAAACAGAGGCAAAACTCATATGTGAGATGTAAATGGATTTATAAGAACAGAAAAAGTTATTATTGTGATTTGGTTTAACCAATAGATTTCACTCAGCTTGTACAGCAAACACTTATCTGGTGGATGAATTATAGCATGTCCTTCATAGGGTGGAGGGAAATGAAATCTTGATGAAATGGCATTAAGTAATTGTGAGTCCATTATTACTCAAAGTTATTCTAGTTTTATTGTTACAAATGTGGTTTATACCAGAGAGGTCTTCCAGACCCTGAAACTTTTTATGCTATACAGCAGCCTCTGTGAGAAATTTTACATATGTATTGACTACAACCAAATCACCTCTTAGCCTTCTCTTTAATAAGCTAGGTAGACAGAGCTGCCTATAAGCCATGTTTAGAAGGCATGACTTATCCTTTTAGCCCTTTTTCTGAGCCCTTTCCAATTTTCTTTCCATCTGTATAGCAGGAATAATAATGCTTTCCCTATCACATAAGATCAGGCCCTATTATTTCCTCCTAATTGCTAATCTCTAGGATTATGTTCAAACAGAAACATGAAATAAGTATATTGATATTGACAAGCATTTTAAAAAAAGCAAATGTCCCGTTTGCTAAATTTAATTCACTCAGCTATTTATTTTCCCTCTTAGAGAAACCCGGGTGGGTGAGAAAGGAGAAGCTGCGAGGATGGCATTGGTGGTGAAAAACTTTTGTCAGTGCCCCCTGGATGAGAACCAAATGTGTCCCAACAAGCATTGCTATGTGGGCAGTTAGACTGATACATCTCCTCCCGTTCCAGTGCCATTTTTTGTGACTCAGCAGGCACTTTGGAGACTCTTAACTGCCAGCACACAGGTGTAGGACATTACACGAATGAAGTGACGACAGTTTGCGTGATGATCACAGCTGCAACAGTGACAGTCATTGACCCTGGTTGTTGAGAGTTATTTGGTTTGCATTAATCGGTAAAGCACTTCAGCTATTTATTTTTCTCCACTTTGCAATCCAAAGACATTAACACCAGCTTTGGAATGATTGCCAGAACAGGCCATTTCACTTGTCTTTTCCACCTTCTCGCTGGGATATTATTCTAAGTTAAATATATCTTTTGCTACAAGCCGCATGGAAGGGGCAGTGTCGCGGCTCTGCTGTAGGAGCGGGCTCGCAACCAGCTGCAATTTGAAAGCTGCCTGTGACACAGCCTTCTGCCAGCATAGCTCTGTCAGTGAAGGAGTGTCAGAGACGCCGTTTCACTGTGAAAGAGGGAAAGGAGGGGAATTACTCTTTTACCAGTACAAAGTGTTTCACCCATGGGGCTTCATCCTCTTACGCTGCAGCAAGGACCAGTCTCACAAGTGGGGCTGTGTCTGAACACGGCCAGTTAAATGTTATGCAAGGAAAACGCCGGAGCTGAGGCACAGTTAGAAAGTCACAAATCGACACAGGTGCTTTTGATTCCTCTCAAAGTTTGCTCCACTCCTCTGATGTAGCTGGCAGCGATTAATTTCATCCTAGGAAACGTCAATATGGTACTAGTGCATTCATGTTACAGGTATCTCCGTGTTGGTCTGCAGGGCCCTGAATGCATTGGACCTTCACCAAACCTTCACTTATTTCTATTCAAAGAGCTTCAGTTTAACACCAGGTGTCTAAACAAGGTTATGGCAAAACCCACTAAACAAAACCAAACCAAAAAAACAAACAAACCCCCTCCCCCCCCAAAACTTCAATCCCTCAAGAACCGCAAACTGTCTAAAATTTCTCTTTTATTAATACAACATTTCAGATACAATTTTCTTTTCAGGAGCTTCAAAATGAAGTTAAACTCAGCTACCAGTACTTTTTTTTTTTTTTTTTTTTTTTTTTTTTTTTTTTTTTTAAGAAAGGAGACAACTAATAAAAAGCAGAACTTACGTATACAAAGAGTTACTTTCCTTCCTTATCGAATTCAAGTTATTCTGCATAGCTTGGTAAGTATTTTATCAGCATGAAAAATGAAAGAAAAAAACATGTGAAATGGTTCAAATAAGTTTACACAGCTAGTGACAGAGAAAGGTCTTTCTGCGTTGTTTAGTCCCAGTGAGAACAGGTCATGATTTTTCTACAGCAAGCATCTTCTTTGGCTGGAAACCACCAATATCTCAAATGAATCTGGTTTTTCTTTTTTTTTTCTTTTTTTTTTTTCTTTTTTTTTTTAATCTCTGTATAACAGTGATTTTGTGACATTTTCTCAGACCCAGGATACAATTGCTGGCCAGAAACAAGAAAGCAAGAAAGGTAACAGGCAAGTTTCCTATTTGTATTAGCAAAATGTGAAAAGAGTGGAAACAGTATCCCAAGCTAATGTATTCCCAGGGTCAATTTCCTCCTCTGTATCTCGTTCTCTTTTTTTTTTTTTTTTTTCCCCCATTTGCTCTCTCTCTCTCTCTCTCTCTCTCTCACATACACACACGCACAAAAAATAAAAAATAATTAAAAAAAAGTCATCTCAAAAGTAGAAATAAAAGAAAATAATGATCTTGTTTTCTGAGCAGAGTCACACAGAACTGCAGTTGTTTTAATTGGGAACAGGAGAAAAAGAGACTAGTGCAGAAGAAACACTTCACAACTGCATCAACTGGACCTCCAGGTTCTGAATTATTGGTAAAGAAGGAACACAAAGCACAATTTTGTTAAAATCTCATGCAAATCTAAAAATCTTGGGTGAGCAAAACAAATTGCTGGCACTGCTATAGTTTCATGCACACCGTGTTTTCTACTGAACTGATATAATAAGAGCAAGAAATGAACTTCACAGGAATGGTATTTCATATCTGCTCTTTTGTATCTTGCAATATCCTTTCTGATCAAGTGCCCTATCTCTGGAGCATGTATTGATTTTCACAGCTGAAATACAATGTCTCAGCATGCTAACCCCCATTCACACACACTTCAACAATCTCTGCCTGTCTTATAATTATAAAATGTTAAAGGAACAGCTGCACATTTTCTTTAAAGTGAAGATATTTGTTTAAAAAAACAAAAACAAAAACAAAATCAAAAACAAAAACAAAAACAAACCCAACAACAAAAAATACCCTGCAACCTTCAAGGTTTTCAAGATCTTTGATATACTCCAGATAGCAAAGCAACCATTTTATATCTTTCTAGTGGGGATTTTTCTTCTCTTTCTAGATGGAGTCTTTTGAATTTCTCCTACTTCTCATCTTTCAGATATTTCAATTTCTTCTGCAATTGTGTATGTAGTTGTATGTTAATAAATATACCTTCCACGAATTGTTAGGGATGTGAAGTAGGTAATTGTGTGCAATGTGGACTATACATATGCCTTCTACTTATACCACTAAAGAAACTGACATAGGACATTCTTCTGTAGAGAGGCAAATAATTTATGCCTGTAATGATAGAATTACTGCATGAAAGAGTTATATATTTTAAATTCATGTGCAGCCTTCAGCACTGTTTTTTCTACTGTAAGTAAATCTGAGGATGGGAGTAATGTTGCACGTCTGTCTTTAGGCCTGTAACTCCTTTTGATCTGCATGATGTTAATGACAAACTTCAATGAGAAAGAATTTGACTTTCAGTAAGGTTAGTCTTTTACAATATCAGTGGCAGCTGGCAATGTTCAACACTGGATCCATTCAACCAACGCTCTTTAAAGACAATGAAAAAAATCCCTTTATCTTTAAAGATACTTCATCAGGCATCAATAATTGGGCATCCCACAGGATAAGGGTCATTGAATTAAATCCTGAACCAATTTAAACTGTGAGTATTCAATGGTGGTGTGTTTTCACCTATTCTTTGTACTGGACCCTATTCTGCTCCCCATTGCATCACTGTAAATCCAAAGGGACACCACAGAAGTGACAACAGTTATTCTGTTTCTGGGTTAAAAAAAAAAGTGACCCAGACTTCATTATTATACAGCTAAGGTGGCCCAGTGGTGCCTAATGGCCTTCCAGAATGTAGAGAGTGCCTAAAATTAATCTCCTGAAAACCAAGTAATGAAGCGTTAAGGTACACGCCAATCTGACCTTAATTCTTCCCTCCTTGAGCGATGACCCAATACACTCGTAATACACAGACTTACTGACTGCTTTTTTAGATAGTGTAGAACATTCAGGGAACAGGGTATGCACAGGGGGGAATGGGAGATGAAACCATCTTTCTGCTAAGAAAAACTGGCGCTTCTATGTTAGAACCGAAAACAAGTTATCTCCATTTGGCTCTACCCAAAGCTGCACTGCCTCCCCAAATACAACTCCTCTTTGTGCTCGTGTCTGGTCTGACATGGTGTGTCTCTATGGCCCTCATGAAACCCCTGTTTCCCCTTTCACTGCTGACTTCTCCTGCAGGAAGGAAAGATTTGGATTTTTTGGCTATGGCATGACTCAGCAGACCACGTCCTCTCAAGTACAGATTTAGCATACCCATGGGGTATAGGAAAAGCTGGGACTCACAGATCACCAGACTACAAAATGAAATCTGTTTTGCTTCTCCAGCTAATCTCTCCTCCACTTAATTCTGTTTTATTGAATTCAGCCGGAAAACAAATAATTCTTGGGGGCTGTTAATAGCACCCAGGAACTGCAGTGATGTTTCACTGCTTTTTGGCCTAACTCTTCCTTTCTTCTTCCTCTTGTCCTACACACACCCCCCTAGACTCTCCCTCCTCTAATTTTATAGCAGCCTTAATTTATCCAACCACCTTTTTTCCAATATATTCTTCTTCATCGCTGGCATAAATACAATGTTACTCCTTCCAAAAATGTGAGTTTTTCCTATTAAGGGACTGCATATTAGCAATGCCTGACCTTAAGCACATTCAGGTCCACTGTTCAGCAAACATGATTACATTATCCTCACTATCTTTCATCTTCCCCTCTAGTTAATCAGAGCTGGCGCTCTGCTATAATGATTTCACATGTGGAAAAGGAGCAACATGTCCAGCAACCTTTCTCACATATCTGCCTCGAGAATGTGTAATTTATTATCTTTCAGAAATGGTTAGAGCCCCTTCTAAATTAGTTCTACAAATTAGCAAGACACCTTTCCAAAAGTTTTTTGTTGTTGGGTTTTTTTTTTCTTTTTTTTTTCCTTTTTTTTTTTCTTTTTTTATTCTTTTTTTACTTTTTTAGGAAAAGAACCCAACTCCTGTGAGACAGACAAGATAAAAGGGTTAAGATGTCCACCTCTAGAGATCTTTAAGAGCAGTTTAAGTGCAGGTAAGAGAAATGGCTGTGAGGAATGACTTGGGTAGAGGTGACTTCACCTTATGGAGAAGTATGGCCCAAATGACTTCATGTGCTCACTTTCAGTCGTTTTCTAACATGCCTATGGATGGTTCTTATATTTTTACCATGGAACATGTTCAAAAATTTAGTGTATAAAGTCAGTGCAGGTCTTAAGCAAAGCAGAAAGTTTTTTTCTGGACAATAAACTGCAAGGAGTGGTAGAAAAACCATGGTTTCCTTACTGTGTTTTTTCTGAGTGTGTGAATATGATTTGATTTCAATGACGTCAGCTTGCCTTTTGGAATCATGAAATGGTTGCCACCACAAACTGTCAGCAAACCTGCTACTTAGTCTTGCTATTTCTGCATGTGCTTTTACAGAGAGCTGTACCCATCTTCTGATAACTTCTCCAATATTTTTTTTTCTCCTAGAAGTAGGAGGAGCTATACTGCAGGTGAGATAAATGGAAAAGTAGTCAGAAATGGAGCCATCATTTTGAGTTTCAAACATGTCAGGAAAAAAAAAAAAAAAAAAACACAAACCAACCCCCCAAAAAACCTTATAAGAAGCAGATGATCTAAAATGTTACAGCTGTAGTCCCACATCTAAAATACCAAATATAGAGTACTGCAATGATTTCTCAAAGGCACAGCAAATTTCAGCCTGACAAAGCTTTTATATAGATGCAAAGTCTGGTAAAAATACCAGGGGGAAGAAGGATCTGAGAAGGAAGGGGCTGTTCAAGCACGTGTTTTCCATGATGGTGTGTGATGGTTTTAAACAAGAAAGTAGGTCTCAAATGTAAATACGGGAAATTTGAGCTTCCTCTAAAGTAACAAGAGACTAATTTCCTCATAGTTTTGTTATTTTTTTTTATTCATTTTTATCATTTAGTTTCGCATTTTATTTTCATCAGTTTGTGCAAGGACATTTTTGAATCCCTTTAAATAGGCTTTGATGGTCCTGTCTTATGTTGGCCTGAAACTCCTAATGGACTGCAGGGCACTGCCAGGTTTATTTCAGCTTGAACAGGGCAGGTTTTATGAAATCAAGAAAAATAGTAAAATAGTTTACCTTTAAAACATAAGTAAATTCAGTAAGCAAAGGAAAAGATTACAACCCACTCTTTATTTCATGATTTTTGAAATAAGAATGTGAAATACCTCAGAAGCTAGAGAAATATGCACATGAAACAGAGCTACCAATTCTCTAGCCCAGTTCCCTGTCTGTTTTCCAGCTGTATCTGCCAACTTTCTTCATTAAAAAAAAAAAAAAAAAAAAAAAAGCTTTTTTTTTATAAACTTCCCATTGCAGAATCAATACAAGTCTGGACAAGAGTGCTGGATTCTTCTCTGCCTCATGTATCATCAACAAAATTGTCAGCAGCTAAGCTCTCTTTGCAAGATCCTCATTGCTGGTGATGGCGCAATGACAGAAGAACACGGCTTGATTTTCATATCCCAACTTGCAGCTGTACTACTGGCAGTCAAGGGGAAAAAATATATCGTGTTTTGATATGAATCAGGCACATTTGATCTGAAAGTCACTGTGAGAGTCTAAAAATGGCATTTTCTGGACACTTTTCAGGTGCTTTTTTTTTTTTTTTTTTTTTACTTTAAAACTACAGTTTAGGAGAATTCATGCTTAAACTTTCTATGACGATTGATAAAATTACCAGTGATGGGTTGGTTTGTTTTTTTATGTTTTTTGTTGTTTGTTTTGTTGTTTTCTGTTTGTTTGTTTGTTTGTTTTAATATTGGTGTACTCGTATAATTTTATTATGTTTTTACTATTAAGGGAACACTGCTGTTAGAGAGCACACCCTTCTCCTCTCTGACGTTCATTTCATCACTTAATATGATTATTCCAGGAAATCAAATAGGGAGCTTATCTCTTTGAAAGTCGTTAGCTTTATATATATATAAACACAGTGTAAGCACACAAATTATTAATTTGCTACAGTAAATAAAAAATTGATATGTTAGGATAAAAGTAAGGAAAAATCCTCTGCCAGCATGTTCATAATCTTATTATTAAACATTTGTGATATGTGATGGGGAATTATCTGTTAATCCAAAATATCCATGGAGTGCTTGAAATACCTGCTCTCTCCCAGATCAGATATATCCTTTCAGAGCAGGTCTTTGTTCTGAATGTAATTCATCATAGTTATCACATGTCACAAAGTGTTACACTGTGTCATTTTACATTGCGACGTGGCATGACATGGTGTAATTAAGGGAACACAATGCAATAGCTTCTATTACAAAAAAAAAAAAAAAAAAAAAAAAAAAAAAAAAAAAAAGAAGGGAAAAAAA
Source organism: Alca torda (assembly GCA_008658365.1). Classification (NCBI taxonomy): domain Eukaryota; kingdom Metazoa; phylum Chordata; class Aves; order Charadriiformes; family Alcidae; genus Alca; species Alca torda. The sequence goes on from CM018101.1 coordinate 7,974,617, forward strand.
AGGAAAAAGGGAAGTTATTTCCTGTATCAGTTAATGAGTCTCAGTTCCAAAAAGCTGTGTGGAGAAGAAAATCACACTGATTAAAACTGAATAAGGACCTGAGCCAATTCCCACTGAAGACAATTGGTATCTGCATATCAGGGAAGCATTCGTGATTGTATTTTTATTAAAGCACAACTGTAAGATTCAAATTTTAAATCTGGATTCATAGGGCTAAAGAGAGTAATTACCATCAGGATCTCTTGATTCTCATAACAAAAACTAATGTACCGTTCGTATTTATTATTAACACACTTCTACAAGGACACAGCACTATACAATGTATTGGTTTGGTTAAGAAGAGAAGGATAAAATAAACAAGCTTCACTGGTTCCCAGTAAAAGAGCTTATATTCTAAAGATACAACTGTGAGTTGCAATTCATAGGAACTGCAATTCCTTTGTCTTTGACGTTTATTAATCTTTGAAGGGGTGGATTTTCACCCAGTGTCTAATGTATTTCCAGCTTAACAGATATTTTAACAGTTCAATATACATCAGGGAGAGAGAAGAGCTTTTTAAACTAAAGGCCAATATTGGCACAAGAACAAATGGGTATAAACAGCCCATGAATAAATTTAGCCTTGAAATTAGAAGGAGGTTTTTACCATCAGAGGAGTGGAGTTCTGGAACAGTCCTTCAATGGGACTAGTGAGATCAAACAACATAACTAGTTTAAAAATGGAGCTTGATAAATTTATAAATGAGATTATACACCATGGATGCCTACAGGAGGAGGCAGCTTGATTTTACTCCAGGAAGAACCTCCCAGTCTTACAAACACATGTAGGAGGAGTGGCTAAATTTGAAATGGAGAACACTCAAGTGTTCAGCTCATAAAGAGTCATGCAGAGATGCAAATTTTTGAGATTTCAAATTTAAAGATGTTTCTCCTTCAGTGACATGTCAGTTTAAGGATCACGTTCTTTAGCCTAACAGGGACATATGAATTTTCACCTTCATTGGCAATAGCCCAATACATGTAGGGTTGAGAATAACAAATTTTAGCAGAAGCTAGGGTCGGATTTTGGGATTTTCTTTAGTTTGGTTTTGGTATTTTTTGTAAAAAATAACGTATTTTTAGTTTGACATAACAGATTATATAAATCCATTGCAGGGCTATCAAGGTTTCAGATACAATAATTTAGACAAGATATCCAGAAGCCTTTAAAATTTTTACAGAAAAGGTAAATAAGACATAGTGTTAACTTCAAGTTAATGTAATATTTATGATTTCTTTGCTTCTCACATCCTTTCACTTCAGGTCTTTGGTCTCAGAAATGGCTTTTCTCTTCAGATGGAAAACCTGAACAGAAATTATTTTTGTACGAAATATCATCTAGTGGGAAAGATATTGATTGGGCCGCTGGAGGATCTGGGGCGCTGGAGGATCTGGAAACAGTGTTTACCACTCTGTTTCATAGTTGTTCTATTTTGAATTATAACTCCATCCTAGTTTTCCAGCTCTTCATATTCAAGAGTTGAGCTGTTTTGATAAAGACTTCTTTTCACTATCTATTTCATAGGTACCTTGTATTGTACCTTTTACAGATGGAAGCAGCAGAAAGCAATGTCTGAGTATATGACAACATGATAGAAGTCATGAAATGAAATATTGTAAAAATGTTACAAACTTTCAGCAGAGGAACAACAATTGCATGCATGTGAAACTAGTCCACTACAATACAAAGCAGAAGAAATTAGTTTACTCCATTTTTTGTTATGAAGACTCATGGAAGATCCTTGGAAGTGGTTTAAGCTAATCCACTTTTAATATGTATTTCCAATGGACACTAATCAATTCTTGCATCTCATATGATAGGAAGTAACTTCTAAGTGACAATAACTCTATCACTTGGGATCATTCGAAATGCAATGGATCTGAAATGACCAACACAAGAAAAATCTGAAAGTTGTAGTTAGCTCAACCCAAAGGGAGCTGAATTGTTACAAGTTTTGAACTATAATATAGGATTTTTTTTTTTTTACTAGGATCATGGCTCATCTTCCATTTTTATTCTTCACACTTTCATTGCATGTCAACTCCTAAGACCTTAAAAAGTAGTATAATTAATCTAAAATATTATTGCATAGAAACAAAATCAGAACATCTTTGGGGTATTTATGGTACTCTCTTATCATAATTGTTGAACTTGACTAGTTTTTTTTTAAGTCTCCCCCCGCCCCTCCCCCTTTCCACATCATGACCTCAGTCAACAACCACACAATGGTACTAATTTTATCTGACTACAAAAGATCTACTGCAGATATAAGCAGCTGTAACTGCGAGACAGTCTGAGATAAAAATATCCCAACGCTGGTTTGATAGCACAGTTTTCTCACAGCTTCTATGTATAACAAGAAGGAAGGATGATCTCATACCTAACCTGGAGACTGGTAAAACTGTTATATCAGACTCCTTATGTTCATCAGTTATGCCTAAGTTCAAAAGAAAGATAAGTGATGCAGAATTAGACTTAACCATACCTAGTTAAACAAATACCCTCACATTCATCTGAGATATCTGACTTTGCCATGTCTACTCACTAATAGTATGGCACTGGGAAAAATTGTTAAGTTTCATAGTTTTAATACAGGTCTGTCATAGGTGTCTTGTATGTTATTTTTCTAGTTATTATTATTTTTAATGTCAGTTTCCAAATCTGAAATACAGGGATGTGAGCGCTTCCTTACCTGCCAGGAATGTTCTTATCTTAAATACATTAACATTTATGATGTATTCACATATTCTGAGAACAGACTGCACTTTACTTGGGGATTCAGTTAAGTGAGATACCATCTGATCACTCACAACTAGACCAGAGTGTCACTTGCCTGTGACAACCCTCCTCAGATTGCTGGCACCCAACATCCTTATTGCAGCCATGAAAACAGAGGATTTTTTCCAAGCAACAAGAGTAAAACAACAGCATATTACTACTGTTGTGTCTTCTAGTTTCAGGTTGGATATAGAAGTCACTGCACAAGTCCTGTTCTCTGAGCAGCTTGTGTAAGCAAGAATTTTTCTGGTTTTAATTTTAATGTGTTATCATTTTAGGTCCCCTTCTCCCATCCTTAGATACAGAAAACTGTCCTACATACAGTTTCAAATTGCAACTGAAGAGCGAATGGACTTCTGCCTAAAGAGCAGCAAGAGGATGACATATTTATTTTTGCTCCTAAATCCCAGCTAAGGGCTCAGAAAATATCTTTATTATTCAGGAAACAGGAACCCTTGCCATATTCGATCTGTCTTTTTTGTTACCATTGTGTCCCCCCCAGCAGGAGATGTAGAAATATAGAAGCCACACTTTATATTACAGTTTCTTTTTATAGCTTCTAAATGGTTAATAAATGATTAATAGAGGTTTCAATAAATGGTTAGAGTAGGTCTTGGAGACTAAAAGGTCAATAGATGGCTTATAACAATCTATAACGCATTTCGCTCATGTCCCTCCAGCCATCCATAACACAGATTTCTTATGTCTGTAGCTTCTAGCAATCATGTTTTAGTTCTTTGTAAACTGTTTATAGGTGGGGTCCTGGTATAAAATGTGTCAGGGAACTGGATACCATTTGCTGAAATGCCCCAGGCCAAGTCCAAAGGGGCCTCTCTGCATGGTGCCTAAATACTTTTCATCACTACAGTCTGCAGGATTTTGGAGGTCTTTGAGTAACATTTAATGATGTGGGATTCCAAGCTCCCTTTTTTGTTTTTTTTTTTTTTTTTTTTTTTTTGTTTTTTTTTTTTTTGTTTGTTTTGTTTTGTTTTGTTGTTGTTTGTTTTTTAAGAATTAGGAAGGCAGTTATAGGCTTAGTTCTTATTAGCACTGTAGGTGGATTGCAACTGTAATAGGCAAGAGTTGCCTTGGGATATATGCTCTGATATCAAGGTCAACTAAATGCTCTTGAAAACTTTACTCAGGGGCCAAGATTTTCATACTAAACTGCTTACTATGAAGAGATGCACTAGGAACCTCCAACTCACAAGGAACTTTTTTTTTTCCTAGCAATGAGACACTGTGGGGATCTTGCCCTAGCATAATCACAATTAAAAAAAAAAAAAAAAAAAAAAAAAAAAAAAAAGAAAAAAGAAAAAAGAAAAAAAGGTGGAGAGGAAGATTTTTATTCCCCCCTCCTCCCCGTCCGACAGAACTTCAGTATTTGATACATAAGAATTTTCTTACTCATCCACCATAGTCAGTCCGTAGCCCAGAAATTATCAGACATTGTGCAGGAGGAGCAATATCTTCCAAAAAAAATTGATGAATTAAAGCCACCTTTCCCACTCATATGAATTACTTTTTCATCCCACGGCATTGCTTCAAGCAATTTTTTCCAGCATTCTTGCTCAGATCTGTAAGAACAATTTTGGAATTGTCTTTAGGGTTTCTTAGGATTGTGTTGGCTCTCCCAACTTTATTTTGACTTTCTTCCTTGTAACACAGGCAAAGCCCTCAAATTTAAAAGAATGTATAATACCACAGAATCATATCCTTCTGTAGGGAGCAGCCAGAGCAGGTTTTTCAGGAGTAATCCAGCTGAATTCTGAAAGTCTCTCAAGAATGGAATACTAACTCCTTCTTTGAGCCCTGCTGTTCCAGTATTTGACCACCTTCAGGTGAGGGGAAAAAATGAAAAAAGAAAACCATTGTATCTGATTGGAATTTCCTGTGTTGTAACTTATGTTGCTTTTTTCCCTTGTATTGTGCAGCTTCTAGAAGATCTCTGCTCTGATCTCTGTCTTCCCCTCCTGTTTGGTCTCCCCACAGCCATTCCCTACTGAATGCTGAATAAACACAGTGCTTTCATCCTCTCCATGGTGTGCTCCAGACCCCTGCCCACCTTGGTGGACTCCCCTGGACTTGCTCCAGTCTCTCGGTGTCTTTCTTGTCTGAAGACCCCAAAGCTGGACACAGTAAGGCTCTTGATGCAGTCTCAGACATCTCAAATAGAGGGGACTGAACATTTCTGAGGAGCTGCTGGCTTTGTTGTTGCCCATGTAGCCCAGGATGTGTCTGACGTCTTCGCTGTAAGGGCACATTGCTGACTGATGTTTATCTTGCTGTCCACCATGGACCTGCAATCTTTGCTGCCAAGCTGCTTTCTACCCGGTTGGCCCTCAACCTGTGCTGTTGCACAGTGCCTATCCATCTAAAGTAAACCTGGTGAAATCTGATGTCAAAGCTTTCACCAATGGCTGATACAGTATTTCTTATTTTAATTTCTCTGGCATCTATAATTAGGGAAATAAAAACAAGTATATCAATTGCCCTGTCACAGTAGCTTATCCTTTCCCAGATGTACTATAAAAAGTCCAAATCTATTCATTGCTTATTCTTCCTGAAATCATAACAACTCCATTAAAAAAAAAAAAAAAAAAAAATGGAGTTTTGCCTATGAAATAAAAAAGACCCTAAAAAAACCAAGAAACCTCCTTTTCTAGGGGCAAGAGAATTTCACACTACTCACGGACATAGAGTTTATTTTTCTCCCCTACACAAAGAAGTATAGATTGGTTTATTTATTTTTTTAAGTGTGAAAGATCGCTTGCTATGGTTTTCTTTTTCTACATTTTAAGAGGGAAAAAAATACCATCTGGGGAAAAAACCCTGAAGAAATAAATAAAATTAATATAGCTTCATACTCCGTGAACTTTTTCTGTCTGTAGCAAAAAATACACTGAGAGAGTTTCAAGGTTAAAAAAATATCAACCAGAGAGCACCAGTGCCAGAGCTACTGTACTGTAGGGTTAGGGTTAGTTAGCTGCTCAATATCTAAAGCCAACTGGAAGGTATCTGAGCTGTAAAGGTATCTGAAGGTCATTACTGCAAGTACACAAAAGGACCTTAGGAAACGTGGAAGAATTGTACTGTATACACAATAGTCAGTCCTGTTAGCTGCATTTCTGAAACTATTTTGGTCCTTACTAGATTCAAAATGAAGACTATAATCTTAAAAGTAAAAATAAAATCTAAAAAAAAAAAAAAAATTAAAAAATAATTCCATGTTTTCTGTGTGCCTTTCAGAACATGTAGGCCCACTGCCTGTCATTTCTTGCCACAATATTATTATCCTATCATGTGATTTTGCTATTAAGCAAAAATATAGGATGGTATTATTCAGCCATTCAAGTTCTCCAAACTTAAGCATTTTTCCTTCAGCATGTTTATTAATTGCATCAGTAGTTAATATTAGTAATTACACTTCTGTATTTGTTTGTTTGTTTTAGATAAACAGCAGTTTTGGCAGTCTGATTAGTGTGTGATACTTCTCAGAACTACTACAAGGTTAATGGAAAGTTGTTGTCCGATGTATGTTTTAAAGGGAGGTTCTGGATATACTGTAGTTTTGAGACATTAGGGTAATTTCAGAACTCGGTCCTTTAAGACATGTTAAAGAGTTGAATAATGGAAGAGAGATTATGGTTATTAAATACGTAGAGGATACGAAGCAGGGAGGATCTGCAAGTACTTTAGAGGACAGGATTAGAACGTAAAATGATCTTGACAAATTGGAGAAATGGTCTGGAAAAATATGATGCAATTTAAAAAGGACATATGCATTTAAAAATAATTAACTGCACAAATATAAGATGAGGAACCAATGATCAGGCAAAATTTCTGAATAAAGTAGATCTGATGCTTTTTGTCAGTCACATTCCTAACATGACCCAAGAGTTTCAGAACTGAATAAAGAACAAGCAACAAACCCCACCAAAATACTGACATGTATTTGAAAAAGTATCACATGCAAGACACACACATAATCTTTTTGGTTTTCTTGCTCGTGGCCATTTTTCAAGTACTACAGCTGGTTTGAGGTCTCACATTTGAAGATATACATGAGTTAGCTTGTCAAAGCCCAGAGGAGAGGAAGGTGAACTGTCAGATGCCTAGAAAACATGAATTAAGGGGAAAAAAAAAAAAAAATGCACCAAGAAAATGAAGAAATACACTTTGGCTATGTAAAGAAAAGGTCTATGCAAAGGTGAGGGAAAACCTTCTTTCCATGTTTGGCACAAGAAACATATTGTACCAAGAGATTTTACCCAGATGCCAGAAGAAGCTCCATGCAAGTTAGTAAGTGCAAAGCTAAACAGACATCTGTCAGGAACAATGTTGCAGTTGATCTTATTTTACAGCAGAGGGGAGGACTAGGTGCCCTCTGAGGATCATTTTAAGCCCTATCATCAACAATCCATTGAATTAGATCATCATCTAGTAAAAGAATATAAAAGATCAGAGGATGGTACCAAAGTTATTTTCTCAGAGTGGAAAGTATAGGCTTTTCAACTGCTCTTGGAATTTACTACAACTTATGAACAGCAACAAGAAAATCAGAACTTTTCTTTTGAAAGTTTTCTGGTAAGAAAGTGCTCTGTTCCCTTTGGCTGGATGCAATTAAAGGAGCTCTTCTGATTTTCTTCTTATGCTCCATTTCTATGAAAAATCTTTCAGGTGCAAAGAAGGACAATCTCAGAACCAATCAGAGTTTCTTTCTTTTCCTGAAGCAGCGTCACTGCAGAAAATACATAGGCATTTTTGCAAATCAATCTAATGAAGACCCATGTAAGAATTTTACTGTTGTTGGTTTTGTCTGTTTTTTTGTTGAGTTGGGTGTGTGTATGAAACAAGTAAATGGGTTTGTGATGTACGTTAAGGGAGCAAGGACACAAACTGACCTTCATGCTCCACTTCAAATGGCACCTGGGTTGAATCTTTCCCATGTTTTTATTACACACTTGATTTTGGTTGTCATGTCTCACTCAAACAGATTGAGAATTACTGACTTTTGGTGTGTGATTAAACAGATTATCGATACTCTATCAAATTTTCTTCACTTGATCAGTAGTCCAGCTTCTCTAGCAGTTCACTGGGTTGATGAACTCATTTTTCAGGTCTATATTATTTGATTTAGAATGTGAACTGCTGCCTTTATTGTCATAATTCACTATTTTAATCTCTAGAATTTTCGTTTTTCTAGAATTACGGTCTGATCCTTTTCTGCTGAATCTATTTTTCTTCCTATAAATAGTCAGGAAGTCTGAGAGGAAGAAAGATGACAATTCTTTGTGCTGATAGTCAAAGGATAGCATTTACCTGCTATGTCAAAATGTAACCAAAGTTCCAATTCCAGAACTGCTAGTTTTTTTTTTTTGTTTGTTTTTGGTTTTGTTTTTTTTTTAATATGCCACATGTGCCACATGTTTAGCACAAATGAAGCAGTGTCACTAAGCCATTGGAGGGACTTTTGGAATTTAGTGTAAAATTTGAAAGATCTCAGGCACTGATACTCAGAACTAAGACCTCGTATATGTTGACATTTTTCACAAAACAAACAACTTATCCTTCAGCCACCCTAATTTTAATTCCTTGGGCTTGAAAAACAACGGTTACTTTTCTGACTAGCCATGCAAACTAATGTAACAGACTGATCACTTTTTTCTCATGCAGAGGTCAGTAACCAGTACTCCATCATATTCCTTTCACATCATATCTAGCCAAAATTAAAGAACAACAACATTAAATAATGCTCGATCAGAGCTGAGCCTTCAGAGAGAGAAACAGAGAAAATCCATATGGAAACCTCAGTGGCCAGTTGCATGTCCCACATCCCACTTTCTAAAATGAAAGACAAAAATAAAACCCTAACCTTTTCCTCAGGGTGTTGGAAAAAAATAATTAAATTTCACTTTTATCATAGCTGATGTGGTATTTTTTGATACCCTAGCTTAATTAAAAAATGAGAAAGGAACAGAAACAAACTGAAATATCAAAAATAACACTGGAAACTAGTGGCAGAGGTGGAAAGTCCAATCTCTAAATTCCTGGCTGAAACTGCACCTTGAATAGTGTGCTGGTTTTGGCTGGGGTAGAGTTAACTTTCTATTGTAGTTGGTATTGGGCTATGTTTTGGATTTGTGCTGAGAACACTGTTGATAGTATGGGGATGTTTTTGTTACTGCTGAGCCGTGCTTACACAGCATCAAGGCCTTTTATGCTCCTCACCCCACCCCACCAGCGAGTAGGCTGGGGGTGCACAAAGAGTTGGGAGGAGACACAGCCAGGACAGCTGATCCCAACTGACCAAAGGGATGTTCCATAGCACATGACGTCATGCTCAGCATATAAATCTGTGGGAAGAAGAAGGAAGGGGAGGACTTTTGCAGTTAAGGCGTTTTGTCTTCCCAAGTAACAGCTATGCATGACGGAGCTCTGCTTTCCTGGAGGTGACTGAACACCTGCCTGATGATGGAAATTAGTGAATGAATTCCTTGTTTTGCTTTGCTTGCATGCACAGCTTTTGCTTTAACTATTAAACTGTCATTATCTCAACCTACGAGTTTTCTAATTTTTACTTTCCTGATTCTCTCCCCCATCCCACCAGGGTGGAGTGAGCAAGTGGCTGTGTGGTGCTTAGTTGCCAGCTGGGGTTAAACCACAACACACAGTCACAGAACATCCTAAGAAGTGCTGTACAAAAGAATTATTTAACTGATATTCCAGAAATGAGAGACATGTACAAGTGTACTAGGAACACAGTGTCCTCTCCTTTTTAAAAGTGAATATATAGAGATATAGATAAAAAATGTCACAATCTAAATGGACACTAATTAGCAGTCTTATTGGCAGTCTTACCAGAGAGGCCAAGAACTAAAATTAGAACTGTCCTGAAAATAGAGTGCTTGTCCAGTAAAAAAACCTCTGGTATTTCAATATATGTTTCTATTCTGAAGCACAAAGAAAAGTCAAATTAATGAACATTTTACAGAAGAAAAACTTCTGAAATCTGTCTGTTTGGAAAGGTCACAATGCAAAATTCCCTATTTTCAATCCAAATGCAACACCTCATTGATCATTTTGACTTCAGAAAATTGTCAATTCAAGCAGTATGTTACATTATCTTTCACCATCTTCCTTTCCTCCTCCACCAAATCAAGAGGTTAAAAGGAGAAGAATGAAGAGGGAATGACACTGACGACATCTCTATTAAAAAGAAAAAAAAAAAAAATAAAACCAAACCAACCCCCAAACACATTGAAAAAGAAGGTGTTGTGGTTTGGTTTGGGTTTTTTTTTTTTTGTTTGTTTGTTTTGTGGAGGGTTTTTTGTTTCTTTTTGATTCTGTTTTTAGTTTTTTTAAGGAGTTAAAAGAAAATCACACATCTCTACTAGCACTGTTATATTTGGTCTAGAAATGGACACAAGAATTGCTGTTTACAGAAGCTTCACTCTGTTCCTATACTATTTGTACAAAAATTACAACTAGGAAGTTTAAAACACTTCCCTTTTTACACATAAGGACCAGACCAATAATTTCCTTAAACATTGTGCAATGGATGCTCAACTGGTGTGGCTGCAAAAGTGTAGTGAAGTAAGTGGAACTACACTGATTTACATCTGCTGAAGAATTAGATTCAGTAAAAAAAGTCAAAGGAGTTAAGCATTTATCACAATCCTCCACTGTCTCAGCTCTTTGAAACAGAAAATGTATCACATTGTAGTTTGCTATTACAAGGGAAGTCAAGAAAGAGTGAGTGAAGGTAGGTAAAAGCTTGTTAGTTAATACTTTCATGTCTTTATAGAAATGGCACACAGAAGGGGAAGAAAAAAAGGACCTGACCATGCTGAAATCTGCCATACAGTACAAGAAATATCAGACATTCCAATGTACCATATGGAAAGCTCTCTGCAAGACAGCGTCTCTGTTCTACTAGAGACCACTGTAGAGAAGAGATGGATTTTACATTTTTCATTAGTGTACAGCTTAGACAGTTGAACTCTATTATAATGTCTTCAGGAAGTATCTGATCCATTCTATTATCGCTATGACAAAGAGAAAGAATTGCTTATGATTTCAGAAAGGTCACACTAAACCGATGTTCTGCCTGTATGTGCTCTAGCTACGATGACGATAATAATAATAAAAAAAAAGTTTAAAGACGAAGTTTACAGTCAGAGATATCGGGGGCCAGAGATGGCGTGGGGGGAGCAGGCTAAAAAATTAACATTTAAAAATAAATTCTTACCTGTAATACATTTTTTAACCCTCTTATTTTTCTTCAGCACACCTGCTGGCAGTTAGTATATTTATACATGTACATATAAACTAGACGAGATTCTGATATCAGTTCCTGGAGGGTAAATATTATGTCCTAATAAAAGCACTGAAACAGACGATTATTACTAACAGTTATGTACATGTTAGGATCAATCTGACTGGCTGATTTGGGGCAGATGCAAGATAGTTCTGAGCATGGCATGAGACATTTAGCTCCACTGTTACACACTATGACACAGCTCCAATTTAAAAGCTGTGTGGCAGAGTTACTGCGTTGTTCAGGCCAAAGTAATTCAGTCTCCCTCCCACCAGAGCTTATTATTTTTGGCTCAGAGCTCAACAGCCACTGCGTGGTTTGGAGCTAGGGCAGGACAAATTCTTGCATTTTATATTGTGGATAGATAATATCACTTTCAATATACCCCCTGTAGTGCCATGAAGGCTCTAGACAAAGGTGAGCTCTTCTTGAGCTAGGTGCTTTTCACACACATTGCAGATGACGGTTTCACGCCACAGAGCTTAGCAATAAGCATCTAATCATTATTAATTCCTTTGGTCATCTTTGTAATAACATTAATCATGATGAAACTCCTAAGCTGCCAAGGTGGTTGTGTTAAGGCAAATTCCACTTAAGCAGATAGCTCTGTAAACCCCAGCACCAGTGAAACCAAGGAGGCAACCAGCTCAAGTTTAAAATGAATAGAGACACAATTGCTTTGAAATGTATTCGCACAGAGTATAAAGGAATGGGCTAACATCGTTGAGTGGGAGAAAAATAGAGATAAATGCATTGGATGAGGCTGTTCTGACAGGGCCTGAGACATTTGTGAGTTTCTTGGTTAAGTGCTGAACATCTATCTGGAGATGGGGGTGGGAAAGAAACCAAAAGATGAATGAAAGAGACATAGAAGACAGTGGAAAAAAATTCTTGGTTATTTAGAGGAATTAACAAAACAAAGAAATGGAAAATGTAACTGTGACAAGTGAAGTTTCAGAAGTTTTGGAGCTTCATAATTTTGCAAAATAAGTCCTTTCACAGAAAAAAAATGCCCAACACCTAAACAGTCATTGACCTGTAATAACCATCAGTATGAAGGCAAAAACAGAAAAAATGAATCACATATAAAGTAAAAAGCACTGATTCAGAACTCAGAAGATTCTTTAGCATAATTCTTCCATTTTCATTTTGCTGCTTTCATTTTCTTGTTGCAAATATAGCTCTATAAACCGTAGAAATAAGCTGCATGCAATTAAAATGGCATAATAGCTGAAAGGAAAGCATTGATAATTATGTTAAAATCTATAACATTAGAAAAATCTAACACTGTTCAGAGTCCATGCTTTGTCATCTGTTGGCATTTGCAGCTCTATTGTAACCTAGATCTAAAGCTTTTTCTTCCTGAGCTAACTTCTCTTGCAACTTGTGGGTTAGTAGTGACTTTTTTTTTTTTTTTTTCTTTCAGTCAGTGCAATATAGTCCTCGATTCTTTTAACAATTTAGGGGTCTGAAAACAGACAAAATGAAATAACATTCAGCTTTAATGAAATATTTTGTGACATATTTTTGTGAGCTTAGAGAGTCCATAGATCTGCCATGATCCATCCTGTGCTCTTTTCTGCAGTAAAACAGTCGGGAAAGTAACTTTGATCTGTACACACATCAGAGAGTTTGTGAAAATATTGTCCCCATTCACCATTTTAATCACAGCAATAAAAGAGAAACTGCACAAAGAATCTAGAGAACTATAACAGGCATTTTCTGTAACGAATCAGGACTGGATCCAGCAATGAATTTAAGCACAGGTTTAAGAGCTTTGCTTGGATTGGAGATTTACGGTCTGATCAAAAAACTAGCGAAGTCAATACAAAAGCTATTATTGATGTCACTGGGCATTGGATCATGCCCTTAATGAACTAAGTAGAGGCTGCAGGGCTGCATTCTAAGGGCCCAGTCCAATATCTATTAAACTTTACTCAAATTGGGCACTAGATTTAGATATTATTTAATGATGTAGACTGAGATTTTCAAAAATATTTTAAGTGATGCTTGTCAAAAGGAATGTTAATTTAAAACTGGAGTCAAATAATTGTATGAGCTTCTGCCTAGCTGGCTTAGATCATAACAACTGTGACTATGCTGTAATATAGTCTAGCACAGAGTAATAACCACAGTACAAGACTGTCAGAGATCCTAAATTATTACCAGGTGGCGGATATTCACCTCTACTTGTTCACTTCTATTATTTCACTCTAAATCGTTGTTAGAATAAAACCATGGTGAGTATAGGCCTAATGTGTGCCCCAGCTTCCTTTTCAATCCCTTTTTCAATTTTAAGTGAAGATGTAATGTATGTAATTAAAAGTAACTTATTCCATCAACATGCAAACAGCACCAAAAACAGCCAGTGAAAGGAATTAAATCTTCTGATCCCAAGGCAAGTTCCCATTTGAAGAGTCATCTCAAGTTTTGTTTTGTTTTGGCTTGTTTTTCTGTCAAGAACAGTATCTGATTCATTCTTTTGCATTTTCTTAGGATACTTCTTTCAATCCAAATTTTCAGCACAAATTTCAGAAGACAGAATGCCTCAAACTACAGCTTGAGAGTGTCTAATAACCAAAGATGCACTTTCTTTGCTCCAATTATCCTGTCCATACAATGATGAAGGAAAGATATCCCATTTAAAGACACTTACTTGGAATCTAGTCAATAATAATAATAACAACTAAGGAGGCTACAGTCATTTCAGAAGTGGACATAACAATATAATCCCATGTTTTATCTTCTGCATTTTTACTCTTTGGTTTCATTGTTTGATTCCATTTCTCTTATTTCAGATATGAAGACGTGAAAGACTCAAACAAACAATTAAGGAAGCTGCTTATACATTAAAAAGAAATACATAATATCCTGATAAAAACATGCACATACAGACAGAGGGAACAAGGTTTAATCTAAATAATACTAAATTTATTTGATATTACTACAAATAAGCACACTTATTCCAAGTAGAATAATAATAAGTGAGTGCCCTTTAATACCTTAACGTGAACAGCAATCGTTTACGTGTTTGGGGCTTTCATTTCTCAAAATGCAGCATTCTTTCCATTATAAGAAGCTAATTAAGTGTAAAGCTTGCTTGTGGAAGTACTAAACAGAAAGGGCATGATGGAATCATTGTGTTTCTTCTTCTTAAATAGATACTTGAGAAGTTTCTCCACATTTAGAGGCTATTAATTACCTATAGATGGCTTGAACTGTGGAAAAAAAAAAATTAAGGATGCCCAGAAAACTCTATATAAATTATTCATGTATGTTAAACCTTATCGGACTGACCGATAAGGGTTCAATTAGTCAAGATCATTATTTAGAGCCTGAATTTGCATATGCAGATTGGGTAATTGTGCATGTATATGACAATATCATCTCTTTAAGCAACAAGTAATTTAGATGGCCTAAGGGTATAATCCTCAGATTAATGTTCCTGATATAGATAAAAATAGAGATATACCTTTAGAAGACTGTTTGTCCCCAGGGATAAGAGAAGAGCTACAGAATACATCAAGTTTCCACATCTAGGTCACAGATAAACCCAGTTAGATATCGTGTCAAAGCTATTAGCATTCAAGCACTGTTCAATCATTTATTTGTTTATAAGCCATCTGTGACTTTAGATTTATGCTGAAAATGTAATTTGTAAAATTATTGAAGATTAGAACCATAAGTCCAATGTTCAAGCTTCCCAAAGGAAGTCTCATGCTGCATAGAATCATTGAATTATCGAATCATAGAATCAATCATAGAATCATAGAATCAATCAGAATTATACAATCATAGAATAGTTTGGGTTGGAATCGACCTTTAAAGGTCACCTATTCCAACCCCCCATCAATGAGCAGGGCCATCTTCAACTAAATCCTGTTGCTCAGAGCCCCTGACCTTGGATGTTTCCAGGGATGGGGCACCTGCTACCTCTCTGGGTAACCCGTGCCAGTGTTTCACCACCTTCAGCGTAAAAAATGTCTTCCTTCTATCTAGTCTAAATCTACCTTCTTTTAGTTTAAAACCATTACCCCTTGTCCTATCAAAGCGGTAAGGTATTCGTCTTTGCAATTCTTCAGTCCTCACATAGCCTTGCAGCTACATTTTAAGGGTTTTGTGGCTTACTTGCCCATCTATAAGTTGTCTCTCAGAGTAACAGTAGTGAAGGGTATGATGAGATTTCTTTTTTGTGAAGAAAAATGAAAGTGCATAGCTACACAAAAGAAAACAGTCCTCTTAAAAAGCAGCAATAAAATATGGATGCAGAAAAAAAAAAAAAAAAAAAAAACAAAAAAACACCAAACCAAAAAAACAAACCATACAAAGAAAATAGTTCTCTTAAAAAGCAGCAATAAAACATAGATGCAGAAAGAAAAAAAATTCAAAGGTCTTCATTGTGCTGCTATGAAACCTTTTTAATATGTACATTTGTTTCCCAAAAGCTAAGTTTTGCTGTCTTTCCTCCTTCTGTGAAGCCAATGTGCATACATGTCACCGTTAAGCCTTTCCCCTTCTCTGAATGTCTGTGCAGCCTTGGAAAACTCCCATAATCTTTTTTTGCCTAAATATTCATATGCACAAAGGGAAAAAATGGTGCCACTGATATGTGTATAAAAAAGTTTGAGCTCTTTAGCCAAATACTCCTTTAGTATGGAATCATTAAATATTATTAATGAATAACAACTGTTTTAAATAATTTAAAAAACAAAACAAAATCTAACAGCAACAACCCCCCCACCATATTCTATTGGAAGACCTTACTGCACTGTGACGACTTTTCTTAATGTTGTTGTTGAAATTGGAGGGCTAATTTCATCATATCTTTGCCATCTTCCATAACCCACAGGCATTGGATCTCCCTGTGGACATAAACTTAAAGAAACGCAACAAAGTGGCAAAGTTTAAAAAGAATTTAGTATAGATTTTTTCTTGTCTAAACATAAAAGGTCCTCTGTAACCAGCTCCTCAAAAAGGAAAATAAAAAAGGAAAAGCTGTTGCTATTATTTTTGGCAGTCTGCTAGCACACAGCACCACGCTGGCAGCACTGTCTTTCAGTCACATGCTCTTCTCTCCCCTTTCCAAACTCTGCCTGGGGAACTTATTTTTATCTGGGAACAAGATCCTGTTTTGCTTGGATTACCTGCTGAAAGCTAAATAACAAAAGTTTGGGCCAACAGGGGTATTATTTACTTCATATGGTAAAGAGGGACACACCTAACAAATACTTCTCGTAATTATTCTGAAATTCAGTAGGAAGAGAATGAAAAGAAGTAGTGCAATTTCAGTTCAGCTTAAATTTAGCTTAGAACAGGAGGTAGTACTTGCCAAAAGGACCACAAATGGAGTTCACCATTTAAAAAATAATTTAATAAAGATTAAGGATAAATATCTCAAATGAACGTTATTTTATGCTATCTAGAACACATAAAACTTGCTATTCAATTTTTCTCTTTGTACTTCTCAGCTGAATATTACATCAATATCGATGACAGAAAATTGTCCTTCATAATTCTGGATATTTGTAACAGACATTCTACCTCTCTCTGCTGAAATCAAACCTTTACTATTTTTTTATAGGTGACATTAACCTGAAATCAATGTTTTGGGAGTTTACCTTTGAGGATCATAACAGTGGGGATTATTTCCCCTAATTTATGCTGTCTAAAAGCTGAATTCTAGGCAAGGATCATTTTCTAGCTTGTCTCTGTAGTTAGTGGAGAGAGGTGGAAATGGGTCACCTCTCTTAGGCACCATTTTAGGATAAATCACCCTTTGGAGGTATCTAACTCCCTTCATTGATTACAGAAAGTCTTGACATCTAGCTTAGACAGGAGGCTAAAATTTTAGGCAACCAGTGTTAGGGGAGATGACTCCTACATTTAACTGTAAGTGAAATATCAGGAATCGGGTTTTAATGCCTAGATTTTTAAAGCAATTTCAGCCTAAGCATCATAAGATCCAATTCATTTAAATAGCTAAGATCCATTTTCAGAAGTAGCTTAAACACTTATATAGCTATTAACATGCATAAAGAGGCAAATAGACATCAAATGAGTATTCCAACTGTTCACATATGCCTAATTCCCATCAAAATCAATGCATAGATGGTTTTGAAAAGCTCACTAGGCACATATCTATCTAAATACCTGAATACTCTGAAGAATCTAATCCTTGGTCTTTCATCAGGTAAAGAGGAAATAAAGTGAGGCTTACTAACACCTTTTCACCTGGGCAGAAATTTGTGTCTTGCACAGCGCAAAATCTTTCATCTTTACAGTGCAACAGAAAGGTAATTCGCTACATCCTTGTCCCTGAAATAAGATCTCCGTGTATGCAAACAGAAGTGTATCTATTATTTTTCTCTCTGCTCTAAGTATTATATTACATTGCAAACTGGCATCCATTCTGCTAAACAATGTTATTTCTATTTTTTTTTTCCTTTTTCAGCAGTACTTTCCAAGTCTTTCTCTCTTTCTCCTCCAGTATATAGCTATTCTGCAGCTGCTTTTCAGCCTACGTCACAGCTTTGAGCTGCGGATTGTTTTTTTATCACCATGCCTCATATATCCTTTTACATCTCTTCTCATCTCACTCAGCTTTGCAACACCTCCCAATTTAGTTGCATCCATTAATTTAATAACTGTGCTATTGACTCTCATTTACAGATCATTAGTGAAGATAAAGCTGGACCCAGCACCAGTCCTTAAGACACGTCATTAGAGTCTTTCCCACAACTCAATACACCATTATTTATCATCACCTTTAATTTAAAGTCCTGCAGTTACTTCTTACTCTGTGTGAATATATCCATAGACATCTGAATTCAAATGAATTGCAATGCTCGGACTTTGTGAAACATATCCATTGTGCAAAATCCAGCTGTAGGATACCACAAAACCAACAGAACCAGTGGTGGTTGTCACCGGTTGTGACAATATTGTCTGTATTGTCAGATGCCAGTAAGCATCCTCCACCCTAAGGGTGTGGAGATTTACAGCCAGAAGCAGTGAGTTTCGATCCGTGATAACTTAGATGATTCAATATGCAGGACCCTGCCAAGTCTATGAAGATCAAGTTGTACATATGACATGACATATCAGTTAATGCTTGATGCCCAGTTCCTGTGTTGATGTTAGTCTGGCTACACCCTCCCACTTATTATTCATAAAGACTTCATTTCTCTGGTTCTTATTGCCTTTCTCTGATAAAAAAAAAAAAAAAAAAAAAAAAAAAAAAAAAAAAAAAAAAAAAACCAGAAAGAAATACTGAGATGCTGATCAGAAATGTAAAATTCCAAACATTTTTCCACACAAAACTGCAATATTTTTTATATTTATCACAAGTTATTGCTAGTGTAGCCTTTTGGTGCTGCTTCTTCTGTATGTTTCAGAGTGCAAACAAAATGTGGTATGCTCTTTGTATTGCTCATCACCCCAGGAAAGTCCTTTCTCCTTTGTACCAAATTTCCTTATGAGAAAAATTATGGGGATTAAAATGTTCCCCCGGTAAAGACATCTAACAAGAATGAAAAAAGTAAGAGTGGATTGAAAGCTAAAGCTAACCCCTCTTTGTCACATGCGAACCTGGGAAAGACCCATCTGTTTCATGGATTCAGTTGAGATTATGAAAGCATACTATAAATCTGATGAAAATCTTTTTTTCTTTTTTTTCCTTTATATTCATTTGTGTTGATTATCTTATCCTTTTGTCTGACTTCCATTACCAGAGAATCTGAAGTTACATAAAAAAACCCAAACCAAACCAAACCAAACCAGAACAACAACAAAAAAAAAAAAAAAAAAAAAAAACAAAAAAAAAACCCCAAACAAACAAACAAAAAAAAAACCAGAATACTTATACTCCCAGCATTATTTTGAGACATGGGTAAGATTATCCCCATTTTACAGTTGGAATACTGAAGAACTAAGAGATGAAATAACTTGGAAAATATTGAAGAAGTTGGTGATATCAGTTAAACAAGGAAAACGGATTTTTTGAGTTTCAGCTTAGTTTCTCAACAGCTGGGTCAGTTTTCCTTTTACAGTCGATGGGTAATTATTAAAGTTGTTGAATGTGTTTGGCTTTGAAACTTAATTCCCTTAAGCTTCTGGTGAGAACTGAGTTTTTGTATCTCAGTAGACAACCTTCGGAATCCCTTCCTCTGTATTCTTGGGTGTAACTTGAGACTTGTTTCAGTATCACCTGTAGCATAGTACCAGATAAATTACTCTTTCACTTTATACTGTAGTCAGGCGATAGACTTTTCTTTTGATACTGTGAAAACCATAACAGTCACATTTATTCTTCCTCCTTTCTGAAATAAGAGGGGAAAAATGGTAGTAAAACTCATCCATCACCTAGTAGATGAGAAAATGTGAGAATATAGTATTCTGCTGAATCATTTTCTTACTAGACTTTTGCTACCTAAAGGCATTAGTGAAAGATATCCCAACTGAATTAGAATTAAGTTCCTATCTACACCAAGCAGTGGGGAAGAAGTGAGAATAAATTAGGCAGGTATGGCTTGACTATTTTCAAACTGAAAAGCAAGGCAGTCCACACAAAGGAAATCAACTGGTCAATCAGTGCCATTCTTTACACACAGAAGAAATTAATCTGTTAAACTCTATTAACCTGATTGCTTAGTTCTTTAGGAAAACTTAGAGTTTTATTTTGTTTGTTTGTTGCTTTTTTTTTTTTTTTTTTTCTTTTCTGTAAGGAAGACCAGAACATTAACAAATCTAATGGTGTCCATGTTATTTCCAGCAACAAGAAGAATTCTCCTTTAAAAACAGACCCTTTTTTCTTTTGCACAACATTCTTTATGGATAGTAGTTAAATTATTGTATAAATAAGCAGAAAAATAATGCAAAAAGAATTGTTCTGTGATTAAAAAATTGTACTGGTATTTTGGTTTATACCTCTCAAAAAAGCAGGTTAAATATGTTTGTTCAAATGGTAACACAACACCTCAGAAATGTTTTGGCTGGGGACTTATACTGCCATTCCTCATCAGAGCTGTGGCTCTGTGAATGGATTACAACTCCCACAATATAAAAAGTAATATACTCATTTAACTGACAAAGTGAGGAGACACAAAATGCTGTATGTTTTTTCAGTCCCATTCATGATGAAAAGGGAAAACCACCCTCCCTGAACCTCCAGGGTCATTCCCATGATGGCAACTGACAAGAAGGGCTCATACTGCTTCCTGTCGCTCTTGAAATTCAGCTTACAACTGTTTGCCCCTCTTCCTGCTGAAGAGCTACTTCATCCTGACATATGCCAACCACATGGGAGGTTTCAATTAAAATTCAGGTATCGGTGTCAATGAATGACAAATGAGGGGATCCAACCCATGTTTGAATTCTCTTAATGGTACAGCTTCCCTCCACCTCCCATTTTCTTTAACATAATCACTGATACAGTCTTTTCAGCTTTTACTCATTTTAATTGTGCATGATTTATTTCCTTGTTTCATCAGCTCCATCTATCAGAGAAAAATGAGAGTTATGAAAAGGAATTTGAAGGCTGCCAAATACTGACTTTTTTATTATTTTTTTTCTGTGTATATGATTAATTTCTTCCTAGAACACTGGACTGACAGCTACATGCACTCTGATTGATGTTTAAAATAATGAAATGATGGCAGTATTTAAAACAATATATACACTTATTATAAACCTCCCCTCCTTCATAAAGGTTACATATTGAGTGGTGAAATGGTTAGACCTGTAGACCCTTTTTGCTTGGCAAACCTTAATTATTCTGTTCTTTTACAAAGATACTGGTATTTAAGGCATATTATTTTAGAATAAAGGTTTCACTTTCCCTAAGCATCAGGATTTAAAAAAAAAAAAAAAAAAAAAAAAGGCAAAGAAAAGAAGAAAAACATTTAACTTTGACATTTCATTTATAGGCATTTTAATTATCTGGATGGTTTCCTTTAAATGCTAGATGTAGGCAGTGAAAATTTGTACTTATAGAAGGAGAAACTGCTTCCAGGAGTTCCTAATTTTCATGTGTTATGAATTTTAATACCTTATGTGGGTCAGGTTTTCACAGGTTTAGAAAAGGAATACATTGACCTTAAACTATTGTACAGTTGTAATAGTATTTTTAGTCTCTATTGGTTATTTGTGGGCAGGAGCTCTAGTTTGTTTATGCTTCTTTTTCCCTCTACCTTCCTTCCGCAGCAGCAGAAAAGCCCCAAGGCTTCAGAGAACAGGCTATTCCTTTTCTTTTTCTTCTCCCCCACCTCCTAACTTTTAAAAAAGACAAATGCAAGGAGCTATGAAATCCACTGGTCCATGGGGTCAGGAAGTTTTCACCCATTCCTGTCAGATTGGACTGCTATCTTTGAGATAATGAATCCCTGAACTCCCCTCTTGCAGTATCTCCCATTAAAGAAGCTGAATTTTTATAGAGCCTTCTTTTTTTCCCGTCATGCGTCTTTCCCCCCTCCACCCCCACCCCCAGTTTCTTTCTGCTTCTTACGCTATTAGGGATATAGACTACTACTGACCCTGTGGGAAGGATTTGGAAATAATTTTATTTACTCTTAATTTGGTGTTATTTTTATTTCTTTCTCACCCTTGCCACCATTTTCTACCTTTCCATTTGGTGACAAGTATAAACAGCAGGAGCAACTCTCGGTAATATAACCCCAACACTGCAATATCTGAAGTCTCATCACCCCAAAACATGGAAACGTGATTCTTCCGTAAGTTATAACAACATCCTTCCTTGGTGATCAGACATTAAAAAAAAAAAAAAAAAAAAAAAAAAAAAAGTGTTCTGAGCCTAATGCTGGTTTGAGTTACATCAGTGTCAATATGGTACTTTTCTCTTGAAGAAGGAGCTATAATCACTCTAGCAAATGGTTGCACCCAAAATTAATTACCAAGTACATAACTACAGGCAAGTAGGATGTTTTTTCTTGTCTTTTTACACCACTAAGTCAAAAGGGAATGGGACCCAATGCATTTATTTTTGGAAAAGGCTGGAAACTCAAAAATTATAATACATTTCAGTCTATCTGACTTTGGTGAAGATCCACAAGCACAAGTTAACTTTCCAAGCCACAAGTTGCCACAAGTTTTTGATATTTTTGGTGCTTTTGATCCCAGTTCAACAAATTAAGGTAACATTTTTTTGGACAGCTTCTGGTTTTCCTTTCAATTTTAAGTTTTCTGCAGGACGCTCTGCTTCACTTTTGGCGCATGACTAATCTTTTTGACTGCAGTGCCTATACTCATTTTTAATGTTATAAGCAAGAGCTGAAGTTCTTTACAAATGAGAAGCACGCATCCCTGAACTGAACAAGCATCAGTTTTTCACAGACTAGCCAATCTGCAGTTTTAAAGATTTCAGGAAAATATGGTTTCAAGTTTGATGAAGAAAAATGCAAAGATTAAATTTGGAAACAAATCTGTTCTGCCATATTATTTTTTTCAAATACACTAAAGGTTGATGACTGCTTCTTTTGCTTGCCTTTACTTTATTGTTCTCATCATATAAATTCTATATAATACAGATGTAAAAAAAAAAATATGGGTGTGGGGGCAAGTTTTATAGTTAAACTTTGATGAGTTTCACTGAAATGAAGTGCTTTATACTAACTCTGAGTCAGATATGGTGCACGGAGCAAATAATAGGTGAGAGCTGAACACAAAGATGAGCAGCGAACTAGATGGAGCTAAGTACTTAATGAGCAGAGAGCTAATGAGTATGTGAGTTAGCAATCTAATGAGCTGAGGTTCTCTGCTGCAAGCAGGTAATATGTGGTTTCCAGGTTGTGGTTTATCTTTAGTTACTTATTTCTAACTTTAGCTCTACTTTTCCCAAACTTCAAAATAACTTTTTAGCACCCATGTGAAAACTAGTATAAGAATCCTTGCCGTATCCATCCACCATAATTGAGAATATGGGGAACTACTTGGGTAGAGAACAGTTGAGCCAAAAAATAAAGTAAAATTTGTTCAGCCTGGACTACTTTTCTTATCCTGCAATTCTCATGACATGGTAGCAGTACAATAAGTACTGATAGAACTTAAAACAGCATCCTTATCCAAATTGCAATGAGCCCCCCCCAAAATCAGTAGACCCCCCTGTGAAGTAAATTATTTGTCATGTTGTGCAGAGCTTCATATCATAAAACCTCATACTATGAGACAGAATACGACCACACAGTTGAAAGAGTTTTAAAGCAAGATGTCCACTTGGTTCCTTTTTGGCAGCATTTAACAGGTTTGCAACTAGATTTGACAAAAAAAAAAAAAAAAAAAAAAAAAAAAGATTAGTGGACAAATAGAATCATAGAATTTGTTGGGTCAGAAGGCACCTTTAAAGGTCATCTAGTCCAACCCCCCTGCAGGAAGCAGGGACATCTTCAACTAGATCAGGTTGCTCAGAGCCTCACCCAGCCTGGCCTTGAATGTCTCCAGGGATGGGGCCTCCACCACCTCTCTGGGCAACCTGGGCTAGTGCCTCACCACCCTCATTGTAAAAAACTTCTTCCTGATGTCTAATCTAAACTTACCCTGTTCTAGTTTGAAACCATTTTCTCTTCTCTTATTGCTACATGCCCTTGTAAACAGCCCCTCCCCAGTTTTCTTATAGAACCCCTTCAGGTACTAGAAGGTCATTATAAGGTCTTCCTGGAACCTTCTCTTCACTAGGTTGAACAAGCCCAACTCTCTCAGCCTGTATTCATAGGAGAGGTGCTCCAGCCCTCAGATCATCTTCGTGGCCCTCCTCTGGACCCACTCCAACAGGTCCATGTCTTTCTTGTGCTGAGGGCTCCGGAGCTGGACACAGTATTCCAGGTGGGGTCTCACAAGAGCAGAGTAGAGGGGAAGAATCACCTCTCTGGATCTGCTGGCCACGGTCCTTTTGATGCAGCCCAGGATGCGATTGGCCTTCTGGGCTGCAAGCACACATTGTTGGCTCATGTCCAGCTTTTCATCCACGAGTACCCCCACGTCCTTTTCCGCAGGGCTGCTCTCTATCACATCATCCCCCAGCCTGTATTGATAACGAGGACTGTTAGATTCCTAAAATAGATTCCTAAATTTTCTAAACTATCCATTCTCTTTTCCAGTGGCAGGTCATATGCCTTTCAAATATTCTTTATCCTCATTTTCATGAAATTGTCCTTTCAGATAAGCTAGAATTCTTTGTATTTTATTAATTTCATTTTATTTTATTTTATTTTATGTCATAATTTTGTTCTTTATGCTTTCAGAGAGGCTTTCAACATTACAAAAATGCATCATAAGAATGTGTGAAAAATACCATATGAACGTATGTTTGTTCCTGTGTTCCTCCAGTTGACCTGATATCCCTTGCCTTAATATGTCCTGGTCTATTTCTGATCAGGAAAGAGAACTAGGAGATCTCCGAGGCTCTTGTGGAAAGTACGTACATAAAATAAACCCAACATATTAATGATAACCACTGTGTGAGCTCAGTTTTTCTCACAAGGGTAATAAATGCCTTAGCAGAGGGGAACAAAAAATGTGGGCTTCTCATCGTACAAGAAATAAAAAAAATTAGATGTGACATGCAGAACTGTGAGAAAAAAAAAAAAATGCATTATTCATTTCCTCTGCTAATAGAGAAATTGATCTTGATAGTCCTGTAAAAGTTGGGCCTCTGGTAATAGCTTGTCCCCACTGTAGTGCACAGAGGAAGTCTGTTATCTCAAAAGGCATCTCAAACCTTTTGAAGATAAATCTCTAAACTAGGTGAGATGATTAGCACTCTGGAGCTATCCATCTCTGCCATTTGAAGGTTGTCTTGGCTCCTAGAAAGAGCCAAAGTGCTAAGTTTAAAGTGAAACTTAATTTTCAGATGGCTGAAGCTGTATGAAATGCTACAGGACAATAAGGTTTCAATTAAGGAAGCTAAGCAGCCTCCCTGGCAGGGCAGGTGTATCTGGGGTGCATCTCTGTATGTCATTTAAGAGTGAACAAAGTGAACTCAACATGAAAGCAGCAGTGGAGATGAGCCGAGCTCTAGAAAACATGACTTAATGAGGAAAGGGTAAAGTAAGTGGAGATATTTGCATTCAAAAAGTGAGGGATGTGTGGGACAGTGCTGCACGCGGGACAATCAACTAATTTCTGAGTTCAGAGTGGAAACAGCAAGTTGTGGAAGACTTGAGATAACAGGAAAAACCTTTGAAGAGCGAGGATTTAAAGCAGTAAATAGATGATCTGGAGATGCTACAAAGGTGACTGACACCTGATGATCCTGAAGATGTAACCGATCCCACTTTGTGGCAGGGAAATTTACTAGATGTTTTCTCAGGATCATTTATTGCCTTTCTTTCCGTGATTCTGGGAGGATATCACCAGTACACATATTTTAAGTGTGAACAGTGGTAAACTGCTGCTGATTTTAAAGGCAGAATCAAACCGTGTTTCCTAGTTTCTTAAACATGAGACAAAGCAACCCAAATACTTTTTAAACTGCTGGCTTTTATTATAATTTTAAAAACTGGAACAACAGTGGTCTTGTTAGCAAAAAAAAAAAAAAAAAAAAAAAAAAAAAAAAAAAAAGAGAAAAAAAAAAATATATGATATCCAGGATATGAGAGATTCACTGAGATGTCCCTATCCTTAATGAGAAATCACAAGGAAGATTACTGCAACCGCTTGCCTATACGCTCTGACTTATCAGTTGGTCTGGGAGTTTAGGCTCCTGCGATATTGAATGAAGATTATAAGCCAGATGGGCCACAAATTCTGTCAAGCCTTCTTGGCAGCTGCTCTCATTACAAAAGCCAGCCAGCCTTTTCCAAAAATAAGAATGTGAAGCAAATTGGGCTTATAGACCCTTATAATGCAATTGCACGCAGAGATGGGGACCTGAGCGGGGAGGCAGAAATATTATTGATGGCTGCTGAAAACAGGGAATAAGATGTTATTAAGCCAAGTCAGAGATAGATATCGATAGCTAATATAAAGCCTTTATTGGTTTACAGGCTCCAGGAAAGAGGGTTCAGAGCTTTGACCCTTTGCTTTGCTTTTAATTTCACTGGAGATGCAGGGTTTATGAATAAAACATATCTTCACTCATGATTCTGATATTAGTCACTACTTTCTGTGTCCCTCATTCTCTCAGAGCAAGCACCATGTACTAACTACATAAACTTTGAAAGCTCTGCTTTACAGAGATGGGGATGGATGCAAACTGACAAAGAAGGAGTGGTTTGGAAGGAAAGAAAGAAGAGGAAAGACAAGACAAAAAGCAAGAAAGTGAATGACAGACTAGAAACAAGAGAAACAGGATAAAAAAGAGAGGAATACAAAGGAAGTTCTGGGAGACACAACAAGATAAGAATGGATGAAAGAAAATATCTGGAAGAATTCACATCACCTTCCTCCTCCAACAAGTTGTGATGGCAGAGTTGCTCTGTTCCTGCTTTCCATCTGGTACTCTCCATCTGGATGTACAGAAAACACAAGATTCCCTGCAAGAAGTATGGGGGATTCCTAAAGCCATGTCGTGCATACTTTGACTCCACATCCTGTTTACTTTGGTGTATATGGAAGCATATATACAATTATGCACAATGATGGTTAAAGGGGTTTTGATCCTTTCATAGATCCTTTCACTTTCCTGAAAAATATACAAAATGTCCCTAGCGTGAGGAATGTTTCAGAATGCTAGCAGGGATTGGGAGAGAAGATATGTTCAAGACAGCTAATAAAAATATTTTATGATAACCTTTTCAAGTCATTAGCAACCCAGGCCAGTGGGTATGCATGTCTCAGCTGGCCTGGAGCATCAAGAAGAACACACCCCGAGATCCTGCACTCCACAGTATACTAGCACAAGATTTGGTTGTATCATACCATCAATGACGCTAGATTTGTTCATACAGGGTTGTGGGTTTTTTTTCTTTGTAAACAAATACACAGGATAAGGGTCTAGTTTCTGTTGAAGAAGCTTTAGACCATGACTGCATTTATACCTTGGACTCAAAAATTCAAAATGTCTCAAGGTCCCCAATCTAGATATTGACAGTTAGCTTCAGTTCCTATGTCTCATTTAGTCTCATCTAGGACAGGTCTACTTAAATGTATGAAAACAGAATTAAGCTCCTTTTCTCCCAGTTTAGGCTGTCCAGAACACCTATGGTGTTTCCATAGAGTCATAGTGACATAACAGTACATTTGAAGTAGTTAATCCTCCTCTAAATGTAATGAGTGAGGAAGGGTATGGCATTGAGCTATTGTTCAGAATCAACAGAAGCCCCCCCCTCCCCCCCCCAAAAAAAAAAAAAAAAAAAGAAATTAATTGATGAGATCAGATTTGGATAAAATACTGATGGTGGAAATAACTAGAGGGTTTATCAGAAGAGAAACAGAACTTCTAAAATACAGATTTTGTGGTCATAGAAAATCTGTATTAAATAGCTATTTGATACTAAATGAGTAATTTGAGCTGGTCTAAATACTCTCCAGCACGGCTATGGGTTTCACAGCTGTGAAGCTAATGGTGTTCTTTTTGGATGCAGGCAAATATTTCAGCGAGCACCCAGTTCCAGTCAAAAGACTCCAGTTGAGAGGAGTAGAGACAATGGAAATGTCCAACTGTTTGACAAGTGGCACAGAGAATAACTACATGGTGGTATTAATGATCTTCTTAGAGATATTGCAGTGATCTAGTAATGGCAGAAATAAATTGGAACACTTATAGGAGATAAGTTATGCAGGGTTTGGGCCCTGTTTTGGGTGGATGGCTGCAAAATAAGACATCCATAATTCCCTTCAAACATGAAGTATTGAACATTTTTTTGACTCCATGATCTTCCAACACTGTTGTCACAGTTATGTCCCAAGTGGTGGAGAAGTAAGGAAGAACCACGTCAGACTTCAGGGTGCTCATTTACAAAGTGTGCAGGATAAAAGCAACAGTGTCATTCAGCCTCTGCTTCACAAATGAAAATAATAGCTAAAATGTATGCCAAATTGACTAAACTAATCAGCCACCCTTTTGATGGGGCTATTATGCAATCACTACACTTTCTTCCAGAACATTTATGAAATCACAGACGATGCCATCCAGTTTTTATAAGTATTAGTTCAGAAAATAGACTTTAATTCCACCACCCCTCTCCCTCCCTTTCTAGTGTGTTATAGTTAATAATGAACCTCAATGTTGTTTTGCTTTTCACAGCTTTAAAGTTAGAACTGAGGCTGCTCTTCCATCTTCCATTCACTCTATAAATTTTATAGAAAGAGAACTCAGGTATAAAAATAATGGCCTGGGGTTCCGGTTCTGCTTCCTTCTTCTTTAGTCTTCCCATTTCTGTGAAATAAGGATGATAACACGCTACCTTTTATGCTTTTGGGGGCTTTCTATTGTATGCATCCTTCAGAACAAGCTATGACACTTCCTAAGTAGGGAGAGGAAGTAACTACTTATCCGAACAGAGTAACTGATCCTGTGAGTTGCATCCATTTTTGCCTTACTATGAAACAACAGGTGGTGAGACACTGGAACAGGTTTGCCAGAGAAGTTGTGGATACCCCGTCATTGACAGTATTCAAGGTCAGGCTGGATGGGGCTTTGAGCAATGCGGTTTAGTGAAATATATCCCTGCCCATATCAGGGGATTTGGACTACTTAATCCTTAAAGGTCTCTTCCAACCAAAACCATTCAATGATTTTATGGTTCTATGATAACAGTAACAACACAGTGCAAGCAACAGTAATAATGAAAATCACAGGAGCTACTGGTGAGTGTTCAGACAGCATTAGTTGAAACAAGGGAGAATTTATCAGTTTTAACCTTAGAGTGTGTATAACACACTCTCTGTGTTCTGGCTGTTATGAAATGTTAAAAGACGTACGTACTTCCGTGGAAAATGCACAGTCTATAATAGAGACTTTCTACATGTTATCAATGACCTGTGGCCATTCATCACATGTTTTTAAGTGTATTATTACAAGCAACCTACATGGAGAATTACTGGTTTGACCACTACAATATACAGAGCACAATTTGCTTGAAAAAGTAAGATTGATCCTATGAATCATATGAGTGAACCATACTGCTCCAAAACCTAACACTAACTCTGAACACAAGGTGATCCAGATATGAGGCTTTACAGCGCTATTGCAAAGTAACCCAGTAGAAAAACTGGTAAGACATGAATTTAGCCTAAGAACAAATTTTGACATCTGCCCTTTAATGTAAAACAAGCAATAAAGGCAGCTGGCAAGACTTGGCCAATAGCGTGACCTGGGTTGTGTTTTGTGCTTGTATTCAATTATTTTAAATGAAATGCAAATGCATTAGGAAAAAAAAAAAAAAAGAATAAAAAAAAAGGAAAAAAGATTAAGAAATAAGTACCTTCCAGTCCCACAGAAACCCATCTGCTGCAAAGCTTCCCGGCATGTGTCACTGTACGCCCTCAATGCTGATAGTTCTTCTTCCAGCAGCAGTGACTAAATGTTTCACTGCCACAGCTGCTTTTTGGCTCAGCTGCTACTTGCTGGTTGTACTTCAATTTCTCTTTTCATTTTAGATTTCAGTGGCCCCTTTTCCCATTATACTGAGTAATATATGAGTCTGAATGATGTGTATAATGGGAAACTGATGTTATGTGTGTACTTTATTGACACAACTGACAAGAAAAGCCTTAGCCTACATCTCTAAGTAGTGTAATTTATTGTTCACTATCCCCCACTCACCCACATATAATAGTAAATGAGAGAAAAAGAAAGAAGAATTGTAATATTACTCTTTCCCCAAACGCTTACAACCAACCAACCAAACAAACAAACAAAAAAAAAATCATTAAACCTGAAAAAAGTGTTTCCCACTTCTTACACTGCATGAGTAGAGAGTAATGCCTAAAATTTTGCCCCCAGACGAGGAGGTGGATGAAGCCCCACTTTTTTCCATCACTTGATCTAAGTCTTGAAATGATTATCTGTTCCGGGATGGATGTCACCTGTTTCACTGGAGTTTTGTTTCTCTGCTCCACAAAAACCGTACTTTTCCACAGAATATAGTTTTAAAATGGAATAAAATTCCATAAAATCCAATAATTGAATGAAATGCAGTGGCAGAGACACTGGCAGCATTGGCAGATAATCATTAACATGGTTTTAACAAGTCAGTCTAGCTATAATAATCAACAATATGCTTCACTCTAGTTCTTAATATCTTCCTAAGACACCTTTCTATATAAGATAATCAATGATAAACAGATTGTAGCTTTTCCAAAGTTATAATCTTTTTCTTCTATAGGCAAAATTATTGATGACATAAAGAAAACCTACTGACACCACCTGGACTCCCTGCATTCTAGACTCCCTGTAATGAGTAACCATAATGGTTCAAGCAAACCATTTTACTTTTCATTTGCAACAGGCTAGAAATATCTGTAGGTTCCGTTATTGTAGATCTGCTGCTGAGTGATGACTTTTGAGATAAGGTAAATTGTTCATTATTGTTTGTCCCTATATAAGCTATATGAGATGAGAAATCTCACTTTAACAAACATAAGGCTGTGGATTTGTACCTTGTGAGTTGAATTCTATATCTCTACCTTGCAATGTCATCTTAAAGCATGTGGAGGAAAAGAAAGCTGTCGGAAGTAGTCAACACAGATTCACCAAGGGGAAAACATGTTTGACTAATTTGATAGCCTTCTATGATGGCATGACTGGATCGATAGATAGATGAGGGGAGTGCAGTGGATGATTAGGGGACTGGAACACCTCTTTTATGAAGAAAGGCTGAGGGATTTGGGTCTTTTTAGTCTGGAAAAAAGATGACTGAAGGGGGATCTTATCAATGCTTATAAATACTTAAAGGGTGGGTGTCAGGAGGATGGGGCCAGGCTCTTTTCCGTAGTGCCCAGCGACAGGACAAGTAACACACACAAACTTGAGCATAGGAAGTTCCACCTCAACATGAGGAGGAACTTCTTTACTTTGAGAGTGGCAGAGCCCTGGAACAGGCTGCCCAGAGAGGTGGTGGGGTCTCCGTCTCTGGAGACATTCAAACCCCACCTGGATGTGTTCCTGTACAACCTGCTCTGGGTGACCCTGTTCTGGCAGGGGGGTTGGACTAGATGATCTCCAGAGGTCCCTTCCAACCCCTGTTATTCATTGATTCTGTGATTAATCACTCCCCAATTGCAGAGTGTCCAGGATGGCAGCAGTCATCGTGGGTATGTGGTTACACTGCCTATTAATGATTTTGCATAACGAAGCAAGTTTTTGGTAGGTTTAAATCAGATCATCAATTGTTGTGGCAGGTAAAATATAAACTGCATTACTGCAACAACTTCTTAGAAAAATAATCTACACAGATCTGAGATTCCAAATTAAGATCATCTCCAAGGTGTGATATGTGTGTATGCATATACATAAGAAAATCAGAATATTTTTTGCATTTTTCCCTTGCAAGCCATCTTCATTATTTTTTATTTCTTTTGGGAATTTGGAAAACTGTTGGATTACGCCTATTCTGCTTTGCCTCCCTTCTCACCTAAGTCCTTTTCCAGCTTTATATACGATTATTAGATTCATTGGGTTTACAACCACAAAGGACCTTGTGGATAAGTTATCTGACCTGCATGAGTCACAGCATAGGCTTGCCCTGTTCCTATACCTAATCCTAAAGCCTGTCATTGAACTAGAACACACATTGGTGAAAGGCACTTAGTTTTGATAAAGATTTCAAGATTTCAGCAGTGAAGAATCCATTCATTATAACGGGTGAGTAGAGACACTATGCAAAGATGTCTGAGGATTTGCATTTAAAATAGGAGTAAAATCTCTTTTTTACAGCTGAAAGATTGAATTTGCTCTCCCGCTTTGGCATAATAACATTCAAACTGAATTTTCTATGTTCTTTGATTAGTAAAAGAGTCCATAGCTTCTGCATAGAAAACAGAAAGAATGTTTCCTTTGTGAAATTATTCTGCTTTCCTCAGGTTTCTTTGGGCTTTGTTTAAAATGCAGCCAGTAAGAAGACCAGAATATTTCCCATATTTGACCATTTGAGGATGTTCTTTTGAAGTTACTTTATGTTTCCAGAATGAAACTGTGAAAAGGTGGTACTATTCCTTCCTCCTCCAGTTCCTTCACACTCTCACACTTCCTCACATTGCGGGAAAGCCATTAGAAAAGATATTAATAACTGTTAGGTGTTGAAATGATCACTTCATGATGTTTTTATCCTCCAAAAGCTTTAATACTGAGTATTTAAGAACAGGAAAACACTTAATAAATAAATTTTAATGAAAAAGATGAGTTATTAATTTTGGATTAAAAATATATATAATTTGTATTATTTATAATATATGCTGCTCAGGATTCATCTGGGCAATCCTTCCAACAGAAACTACAGTTGGGAAATTGAAATATTGGAGTTCTTTCCTTAATTTATATAAATGAATATGGAATGTCACCAGAGAAACCTGGTTGTTCATGTCCCCAGTGATGCTTCCTTTCTAATGAAAGAGAGCGATGTAGTCTGCAAAGTTCTCTCTGTGACCATTCTTTACTGGCCTGTTCTCCCATGACCCCACAGTATTAGCATGCAGCCTTATGACACAAAAATCTCATTGCAATGACAGAGGAAAGAAGCCCTCATGAATCTCATGGATTCAAAATCCTGCCGTATAATAATTTCAAACCAAAAAAAAAAAAAAAAAAAAAAAAAAGAAAGAAGAAACTTTCCTTATTATAGAGGGCTTCCATTTTCATGAGGAATCATGAGCATTTGCTCTGTCCTGGCAATGAAAAAAAAGGCACTATAAAGTCCCTTGGTAACTCACAGTCCAATCTATTCAAACGAAGACATGGGTTTGCCATTCTGATCTGTAAAATACTAATACCTTTATTTAAAAATCATGTACCCTAGCTTATTTGTTGAGGATAACAATAAGTGTTCTGAGTTTAGCAAAACAATTGTACAAACTCTTAGGTGCCTTCCACTGGTTCTTTACCTGTGCACTCCTGCATCATGGACATACCATCTTATCAGGAGGAACGATCAGAAGGGGAGGGAGGATCTGAGGCAGCGATGCGGAGAGGACAGAAGATCAGAAATGTTTTGTTGTAGGAGTTTTGAACCACAGCTACAGGCAGAGACATCAATGTACCACATATGATGCAGGCAGATTAAGGTCAGGGCTCAGGAAAAAAACACAAAAGAACAGTAATTACAACTGTCGAGACACTTGGTGGTGGCTCACACAACTTTAATTAGTATGGAAATCAGCTTGTGACCATGTATAGACATGAGGCAGGTATAATCATGTTGCTTAGATAACCTTGATTCTGACATTTCTTATTTTTAAGCAAATTTTGCATTTCAATTTTTTTTTTTTTTTTTTTTTTTAGTATAGATAGAGATGTATAGACATATATTTTTGGGATAAAGAATCATTCACAGGATATAAGGAGTAAAGACATGTAGAAAGATACTGAGCATACAGTGGTTTCCGTATAAATAGTTTTAAGGGAATATATGGTTATAATGAAGTAAAGTAGATATAGGTGAAACAAAGCACACCACAATGACACTCCAGTGATCACAAATCAGTTCCACTAGAGACTAAGTAAGGTAAAAAGGAGGTTTTTTTCATATAATTTTCATTTCATTCTTAACACTCATGGTTTTCCAATTTCAGCGTCTCTCACTCTAACTTTTCCACCCTGCCTACTTACAAGCATTCTTTTAAAGATATTGTTATTCTTACTATTAAAAGAGAAGCATTTTTTAGTATTGAATTATTTGATGCTATTTCATTTTATTTCTCTCAGGTGCCACAAAGAATAAAATATATAGATGTGAAATGAGGTTGAAAACATTGGGTATGGTACAGAGAAGAATGTAACCTCGTGACAATGTAACATGACCCATTTCACTCACATGTAAATGCTTTCTAAAAAAATTGCTGTACTGTGCTCTTTTAGAAATTCAAAATTACTGAACACATAGTTTTCAGATGTATTTAAATTAATGTGTTCTTGCAAATTAAGAAAGCATCTCTCTGCCCGAAAACTCAATAGTCCACTGCAGTTGGATCCAAGTAACACAACATTTTCTAGTCAGGAAATGAGTCGTTTGTTTGAGCGTTTTTTTTGTAGTGTTTTTCTTTGTTTGTTTGTTTTTTTCCTTAACAAGGAAATACCTTAAATTGCATTATTTAAATATTTTCCTATGGAATTTGAACCAAAATAACTACAAAACAAGCTAACATGCACACACACAATTTGACATTTTAATGAAATAAAATACTGAATGTTTGGGGTCAACCAAAACATCTTACTAAAATCAAAATATATAATTATGACTTTATTTTTATTAGTTTTTTGCCATTTTTATATGAAAAGTAATAATGACTTTTAAAGTTAGCCTAAGATGGAAATTCAAATTGAAAAATCCTAACAATTATGCAAATTCTGAAAATGTTAGCTTTATTGATCTTTTTTCTTTCTTTTTTTAATGATTTGTCTGGAAAAAAATAAACCTTTTCTTTCATTTTGTTTTCATGCTTCACAAACTCGTTCTGCTGAGTTTAGCACTCCAGAAAGTATTGGAGTAGCTCACAGTTGTGATGAATCTGGATGTCTCCTGACAAGCAGAACAAGGAGGTCACATGGGAATAAGAGCTACAGGTTCTAGACAGTTCAACAGTAGATCATGAAACAGGATGAACCAAGCGGGCCCAGATCAAAATAAAACATATCTGCTCATGGCTTCGAATGGTGTACCCTTTGCTGGGTAAAAAATTGTCTAGATGGCCAAGCCCAAAGAGTTGTGGTGAATCAAGTTAAATTCAGTTTGTGGCTGGCCACAAGTGGTGTTCTCCAGTGCTCGGTACTGGGAGTGGTTCTGTTTACTCTCTTTATCAATGATCTGGACAATGGAATCAAGTGCACCCTCAGTAAGTTTGCAGATGACACCAAGATGGGTGGGAATGTTGACTTGCTTGAAGGTAGGATGGGTTTACAAAGGGATCTAGACAGGCTGGATCAATGGGCCAAGGCGAATTGTATGAGGTTCAAGAAGCCCAAGTGCTGGGTCCTGCACTTGGGTCACAACAATCCCATGCAGTGTTACAGACCTAGGGAAGAGTGGCTGGAAAGCTGCCAACAGAAAAGGACCTAGGCGTGCTGGTAGACTGCCAGCTGAATATGAGCCAGCATCATGCCCAGGTGGCCAAGAAAGCCAACAGCATCCTGGCATTTATCAGGAATAGTGTGGCCAGCAGGACTAGGGAAGTGATTGTCCCCTGGTACTCAACACAGGTGAGGTCCCACCTCGAGCACTGTATCCAGTTTTGCGCCACTCACCACAAAAAAGGCAATGAGATTCTGGAGCGTGTCCAGAGAAGGACAATGAAGCTTATGAGGAATGGCTGAGGGAACTGGGATTGTTTAGTCTGGAGAAAAGGAGGCTGAGGGGAGACCTTATTGCTCTCTACAACTACCTGAAAGAAGTCTATAGAGAGGTGGGTGTCGGTCTTTTCTGCCAAGTAATAAGCAATAGGACAAGAGGAAATGGTCTCAAGTTGTGCTAACAGAGGCTTAGGTTGGATATTAGGAAAATTTTTTTCACCGGAAGGGTTATCAAGCATCAGAACTTGCTACCCAGGGAAGTGGTTGAATCATCATCCCTGGAAGTATTTAAAAGACATGTAGATGTGGTACTTAGGGACATGATTTAGTGGTGGTTTTGGCAGTGTTAGGTTTACAGTTGGAGTCGAGGATCCCAAAGGTCTTTTCCAACCAAAATGATTTTTTGATTCTATGATGATAGCTATATAGCTGTAGGTTTTAAACCGGTCAAATTCATTGAACATTTATAGTTTATATTTACTGCTCAAACTCACCTGCAGTGTTTTAAGCTAACTTACTGACTTTGAGAGGTTTAAAAGTATGATGCTTTATTGCTTATGATTGTGTTACTGCACCTTTTTTTTGTCTTTAGGATTTTTCTGCTTTGATAGTTCAACAAGATAAGCTCAGTTTCACTTCTGACCAGTTAAAGCAGAAGTACATGAAAACTATGCTTTTTTTTCTCTTCTCTTTTTATCACAACAGTGGTTTCTTTGTCAGGGTAATGGAGACAGACATTTCACAGGTCTCAGTGTCCTACCCATATCATTTTATGATGTGACTATGTCTTTGGTTCATTTCAGATGCCTTTTAAAAACTTTCACTGGGCTTCATCTTGGGCCTTGAGCTGCTTACAGTCTACATATTACATTCTTCTAAATCTTTGTAATCAAGTCTCAGATGATTTCTTGCTGTTATGCCTCTGTCTTTAGAAGGATCATTCTGTGTTTCTTTGCCTTTTTTTTTTGTTTGTTTTGTTTTTCTCTTTTTTGCCAGCACAAGCCTTTCAATTCACCACTTCGTCACTCAGGACAATATTGTATACCTGCAAGCAGGTCACATCACTCACAGTGCAGTAATGGTGTTCTTCTTTCACAGAGGAAAAAAAAAGAAAAAAGAAAAAAGAAAAAGCAATCCCCCCAAAACTAAAACATTCATAGAATCAGCTTGCAAGTGGGTGTGGGATATCTTCTGACTCATTTTTCTCAGATGAGGTGAACCTGTTAGCTGTGTCTTTGTGGTAAGCCCTATAGATATTTTCCTTACTTTCATCCAGATCTTGAATATATGGCAGACCCTGGAATTTCCTTGAATTGAGAGCGAGGTCTGCTCCTTCTGTATGTATTTTGTGTCCTTCTGAGTCAACTGAGGTCTCTGTCCTGCCACTTATTCTCTTCAAAGGACTTCTTGCCACAAGGACTTTTAAATGGGAGCCTCACCCAGGTGAGAAAACGTGTCATGATCTTGAGCGAGCTGTCCAGTGTTTTTATCCAAGGAAAAGAAATATTGCTGCAGAGGTGGCCACGCCCTTTTCCAACATTGCAATAGCGCAGTGAGTCAGTCCTCTGTGACAAGTTTCTGTGACACTATTGTCTACATCTGTCCTCATAAATGAAAAGCACCTGGGTTTCTTCTTGGGCACTGAAAGGAGTGGAATGACCCTGACTTGTATTGGCTTAACTTGTTTATCCTCTGAAACAAAGTAATCACATGTGAACTACTCATTAGAAATCAACTCTGGATTAAGCTAACTCCTTATCCATGTCTGAGAACTGATTCAAAGAGTTCTAGATGGCTTAGGTCAAAAATATACCACAGGTAGGTCTAAGTGTATAATGCTGTAGTTGATCAGGTTCCTGTGCCCAGATATATTCCCTGCCACTAAACAAGTTCAATTTATTTGTATAAATATTGCTACAGGATCCTTGATAAAGATACAGGTTGACTATTAGAATGTGACAGTCAAATGCCTCATGCTGCCATATGTCTTTCACCCTATATACTTCTGAAGACGTTTACCAAGCAAGAATAAAACAGTGTTCCTACAACAGAATTCCCTCTAAGTGCCTGTAAATTTTGTACATAAATTTGAGAACAGAATTTAATCTACTGGAGCTGATGCTAAACATATTGCTCCAATGCAGTCATCTCTGATGTAGAGCATGGGCAGCTCTTGAAAGAAAAAGAGAAAAGGAATCTGTAGACAACATTCAGGCCAAACTCTTTCTATGGCCTGACTCTGTTTCTGTCTCATTGTATTAATGTCGTCTCAGCTCCAGATAGCGTCAGTGTCAGTTACATTCCCTTCAGTGAGCCACAAAAAGCACCTACAGCATTTTGTGCACTCAACCTGGAGGCAATCTGCTAACATTCAAGTGCTCATTGAATGGAAAATGATGCAACAGTTGGCTAGCTGGAAACATTATACTATGCAATAAACAACACGCTTTTCTGCTGTCTCCTCTCTAACCCATCACAGACAGGCATCCCTCAATGTATCTCATTTTTGGGAGACCAGAGGGTTAAAGGTTAGGTAAGATAACAGAGAATAAAAACTGCTGAGGATGAACATAACCACCTGAATAGGTTTTTCTTAGGTTTCAATGCACTTGATGTCCCAGAGATTGTGACTCTGCTCAGAGAGAGAACATGACTATCCTTGTTTTATCCTTTTCCTTCTCAAATTGGCAGCATATTTGGGATGTTTCTTTTAACATCTTGAGGAGTTTTATTAATGGATTTAAAAGTATACTCCTTTTTTTTTTTTTTTTTTTTTTTTTTTAGGAAAGGAAAATAGATTAAAGGCTACCTAGGAGACCTAAGACAACTAAAGGTATTTTTCACTTGTATAGCCCAGTAACTTTATATTTTGTCGTCCTAGCCACATTGCTTTCAAAGGTGCAGCTATGAGTTGCCCTTGCTCAGAAGATGTCACGCAACAGTTCAGCCCTGTGTTCTGAGTTTTGGCAACTTCTTTTTCTGTTTTCACTCTCTTTTGCATTCAACAGAAATATGGTTCAAGTCTTTAAGACCATTCTAGGGCTTGCTCAGGTGAGAAGTAGAGTGGATTATACGATGTAGTAAACACTGGTGTTGTTGAGCTTTGCAAATAGCAATCAGATGTTCGTGCCCCATATGGTTTGAAAGCATCTGCCCCAGAACAGATGGTTTAATCAGCATCTGATGTGCAATTTCACTTCTTTGACTGTCATAAAAAAGTAACACAGCGTGGATTTCTCATGTGAAGACAGGCTTTGAAGCTGAAGGCCAGCCTGCAATGCAGAGGAGCCATGGCATATCAAAGATGCAGGTTTGAAGGCAAGTGTTGTCTTCTGAAAGTCAAGTCAAGTCAGGGTTGCACTCTTTCTGAAATATTCTGGAGATATGTCTTGAAAGAGATACCTGGCTGGATATTTTAAAAGCGGCCTTACAACCCCACAAGGTGGAGAGAAGTTTTGACCTTGGAAAGTAAACTTCAAGTTTGCATACATAAAGTTTTGTGACTTGACTGTGGAATTGTCTATGCTATATCCACAGTGAAATTGTGGGATTCCTCAACTGGGAGTTTGTGAGATAAGTGGTATTGGCAAAAAGCCGTTTTCCATGAAGCAAAAGTGCTGATAAAATCCTATGTCTCTATTAAAGCACTGACAAAATGCTGACTAACAAGGCATTTCAGGACACACATGGCTGGAGCTTCAGACTTTAAGCCTCTTAGAATCATAGAGGGTGACATTGTGACAGCTGCAACTTTCCAGTCCAGCCTCACCTCACCTCATTTTAACACACCCAGGTGTCTAAACAGAAAGACTAAACTGTTAGGTCCCTTCCAATTGAAATATTCTATTCTATTCTATTCTATTCTATTCTATTCTATTCTATTCTATTCTATTCTATTCTATTCTATTCTATTCCATTCTCCTCCTGTTCTACTTTTTCAGAAAAGTGAGAACTGCTGGTGTCGGAAATGTTTTCAGATACTGGATGGAGTGCATCTTTCCTTAGAGGTAGCTATAGAAACTAAGGCCACTAGCTGTCCTGCTTGTGTGCCTGAGCTGCGTACCCAAAAAATTAGGTGGAATTTATCCAGACCCCTTCTATATTAAGTCTTGTACAGTGTATTCATGTTATTTCTTTAATTACTGGGCCAGTGCTTCCCCATCTTATTTAAGCTTAGCATCTGTGCAATGTAAAGTTCTTAGCTGCTCTGTAGTTTAGTGTGAGATGTATTCAAACCATCCACAGCTGGCATCTGCTGACCAAGACCACTCAATCTCATGAGACTAAAGATCCTGCAAAACTAAGGATGAATGATCAATGAATAATTAACAGCTATGCAGATGACAGAAGACAGATCCATATGTTTCATCATAACAGAAACCAGCAGACATACAGACTTCCATACAATGGGCATGAGCCTTAAAATAATACTAAATTTATATTGCTGCCAATAGTAAGATTTCGACTACCACAGCAACATATTTTAACTAGTAAGACAAGTTCAATGGTATGAATAAACAATATTCCATGTGTGTCAGAGTTTTGAGACTAAAAATCTAGATGGTGTTAAAATGTTGGATTGTTACATTATAATTTTTCATACAGTTAACTGGTTTGAGGTTATGCTCAATTGAAATTCCCACATTTTTAGCTGAGTAAGTGCTGTCACAAGGCTGTGTATCTTAAATGGTATCTAGATGACTAAAACAGACGGGAGAAATGTGTAATATGGTCTTTACGGAATTTACTTGTTACAGGGTACTGTGTGGCAGTTAAAAAGAAGCTGAGTTTTGCCATATGTAGTTTCTTATTGGAAAGAAAATGAAATGTGGAAAACTGTTGTATAAACCTTTTTCACCCTTAAAAATGTAAAACTAATTTGCATTGTATGAATACTCGTCATGAATTAAAATGCTATTCTATTTTAAGTACTGTGAAACAGTAACTAAACTGGCAGAACCATTTTAAAGGGAAAACAATAAAGTGAATGAACTAGGAGCTCAGGAGAACCTGATCAATGAAGAAACCATTAGTAATATTTTGTCTGTGTGTTCATGGGCCACCGTCTTAAACCTAGTCCTGCTTTGATTTTTAATGTTTGATGAGAAAATTGACCCTAGCTACGTTCCCTTGTTATTTGTACTTTACTAACAGTTCTCTATACAAATTGTAGGAAATTCATCTTTGGAGCACATCAGTTTCTTCACCCCAAAGGGTACCCAAATGAAGTGATAGTAGTAGAGATCTACAGTTTGTTCCCTTGCCTACAGAGCAAGGGTAAAACCTGTGTAAATCAGGTTCTCAGAGGTGCTCCACACTGTCTCCATTACCTTCCTCCTCCTGCTGGTGCCTTTTCCACTCCAGCTCTTCACTGCTGCTCAAAGAGACATTAGCCACGTTTCAGCTTTTTTGCGGAGGAGCTCTGTGGCAAACGAGGTCCCAGCTGCACATTCACCGCAAGCA
Source organism: Alca torda (assembly GCA_008658365.1). Lineage (NCBI taxonomy): Eukaryota > Metazoa > Chordata > Aves > Charadriiformes > Alcidae > Alca > Alca torda. The sequence goes on from CM018101.1 coordinate 8,015,609, forward strand.
GATTCCTAGACAAAGGTTATTTTATTTTGATCCTTGCTTTGTTCAGATCTTGTTGACCTCACTGTTGAAGGCAAAGGTGACCTGTTACTAAAAAGCATCAAAACCTCTTGTCCCTGTTACTGCACTGCAGAAATACAAATGCTTTTTGGCCCATTCAGTTATATCCTTTTTTTCTTTTTAATTTATTCCACCCCCCACCCCCCCCCCCCCCCGAAAACCTCAGTTCATCTGAAATTTGACAGTATGATACAACTATGTGTGTGTTTTTTCTCTGGTCCCCATTAACCAAGCTGGAAATAACAGCCAACTGACTAGTTCCTTATAACACAGCTATAAAATCTACAAAGGCCCAGAGGAAAAAAAGTTTGCCAATGGGGGAAAAAAATAAAAATAAAAGCACCGTGAGTAGAAGTTGAAGACAGCTTGACATCTCTTAACATTTTCATTTTTTTGTTCAACAAAACAACTTATAAACCAGTCATAGTGTTTTACCAGCACCTTTTTCTCTAGATTTATAATTATGTATGTCTGTGTGTGTGTATGTTCCCGATATATGTGAATATTGTTCCCAGAAGTGATTACATCATAAAAAAAGACAATTTTGATGGAATTGGATATTGGTCCAGAAGTTTCCCTATTTTTTAGTGATCTGAAAATGTAAGATCAGATGATCTCCATAAATGCTGAAATCTGTGTTTCAGTCCTGGTTGCGGAAAGCATCTGTCATTCATTTCAGTAACCAGTCCAGCCCAAACCACGACAGTCTCTGTGATTTAATTAGCACCGGTTCCTCAGTAATTAATGTCTGCATTTTGATGACTTCGGGGAAGTTGTTCTTAAACACTGACACTATTCTCTGAATGGTACACGACACAAAATAAGCAATACAGGAACAGTCAGTCTGGATCAGAAAAGCTTCCAGTTCAGTCCAGAATTCTGTATATAAAAAGAGCAGTACTGGTGGCTTCAGAGAGGAAAAATACGCAATAGGTAGTTCTAAAAAGTTTAATACATAGATCCTGGCTTCCGCTCAGAAGCAAGAGGGTTTATATTGGGACTGGCTGGACTATCAGATTTCTAGCAATGACAGCAGAGAAAAAAAATGTGTAAATTGGAGATAAAACGTACTTCTTGGTAATGAATGCATTTTAGCAGGCCCCCATGAGGTATGGAAATGCAATTATCTCCATTTTACAGATAGAAGCTGAGGAACAAAAAGAAGAAGTGACTTAGTCAAGGTCACACAAGATCCTTGCAGCAATGGTGAACTCAGCCTTTGGTGCCAGGTTCCCCTGAAGCAGGACTACCATTTGACTGAATTTCCCAGAGATATTTCCAAGGAGGTGAAAAGAAACAAACAAGTAAACAATCAATGAAAAAAACAAACAAACAAAAAATGAAGACTTGTACTGACAGAGTAATTATTTGGAACAGGCTATTGGGTACCTGGACTGCTGGCCAAAACATCTCTGTGGATAGCCTAATCAATTTTATGAAGCTTGCACAGTACAGATGCGTCTTGAAGACAGCTATCTTCAGTACACAAACACTACAAGATTGTGTGCACAGGTTCTGTAAGTCAAAGGCTTTTCCAGATGTGCCAAGCTTTCTTGCAATGCATTTATGAACTGTGCAGCACATACACAGGGAACATGATGTATCCTGGAAGCTCTTGATTCTTTCTACACTCATTGTGCTGTCAGCCTCTGCACGTGCCTTATGGCCAACATATCCCAATTGCTTATTGAAGTACAATCCAACGGCATCCATGCAGTAGGTTGGACCCCTGGAACTTCTTACCCAGTCTCTGGTTGATGCACAAATCTCTGATAAATATGGCATCCCTTCCCAATATCACATGGATATTCCCCTCCTTGATCCAAAATATTCCTAGAAAAAACAATGGGAGACAAAAGCAGTACTGAAACTTAAATGATGCCCACTTAATGGAGACTCTTTCTTTCTTTCTTTCTTTCTTTCTTTCTTTCTTTCTTTCTTTCTTTCTTTCTTTCTTTCTTTCTTTCTTTCTTTCTTTCTTTCTTTCTTTCTTTCTTTCTTTCTTTCTTTCTTTCTTTCTTTCTTTCTTTCTTTCTTTCTTTCTTTATTTCTTTCTTTCTTTCTTTCTTTCTTTATTTCTTTCTTTCTTTGTCTTTCTTTCTTTTCTTTCTTTTTCTTTCTTTCTTTCTTTCTTTCTTTCTTTCTTTCTTTTCTTCTTTACCTTATTTCCTTCTTTCCTCTTTCTTTCTTTCTTTCTTTCTTTCTCTTTCTTTCTTCTTTCTTTCTTTCTTTCTTTCTTCTTTCTTTCTTTCTTTCTTTCTTTCTTTTCTTTCTTTCTTTCTTTGAAGTGTTTTGTTATGATGAAGTCCCCAAACACAGACTGTGCAATCCCTGCTTACAGGTATACCTTTTACATGTGAACCTATATAATAAGTAACAACCCAGGAATTTCTATGGAGTTTATAATAAGTTCTCATGATTTAGCCCCTGATCTCCCCCCCCAACATACACTACTCTAACCATTTAATATTATTTTTCACTCACCATCACAGAACTGCTTATAATAATCTTTTGTTGTTCATAAATCTCACACACTCACAGTGTTTCTGATCCCTCATTTCTGAGTTTGGTCTCATCAATTAACCTTGTCAAAACGATGCTTGTATGACCAATAAGAATAAGATGGAAGTAGGAGCTATGAAGCACAATTACTGCCCTGTGAACAATTTGTTAGATATGGCCTAAAATATATGCTGATCTTAGTATAAACGCAGAGGCTACTTGATTAGAGAAAAAAGATAATTCATATTTTGAAGGGGAATAAATAAATAAATCAGCATAACCATCTGTTCTGTGTATATCAGACAGATCTGAGGAGATACTTCTTCAAAGCTTTTCAAGATCATTCAGCTGCCAGACCTGTAACACTCAGTCTGACATGAACCAAGAGAGTCATAGATAAATTCATCAAAATTGGTAAAGAGAAGGGACATTGTGCCAGCATGAAATAGTTCTGAGAATGGAGCTACACACTGTTAAATAAGTTTCAAGTGAGGAGAAATCTGCCCACGGGACCACCATACTCTGTGAGTAATGTCTCCCTGGGGTGTCAGTTTTCTCCCCGTCCTTTCATTCGCACGACATCTCCTCCACTCAGTTTACTGTAAATGTTGCATGTACAGAAATCCTGCAAGATAATAATTATTGGTGTAATGTGGTGATTTCCATGCTAAGGATTTCCTAAGGATAGTAAGGTCTGTATATCCCCACTAGAGATTGATTAGGCACTCTCAGATATAAACAGCACAGAATAAGCACAAGAATAGCAGCTCCTGGGCCCCAGTGTGAAACCTCTCACTGACACAGGGTGCAGCCTCTCCTTGCTGTGGGAAACTATAGAAAATACACCCGCCTAAGGATGTCTGATATATAGTCTCATGCAATGTGCAGAGTCATGCAACAGGAGCTACTTTGTTGAGGAACATGTATCTACTTCTGCAAGAATTTAATGAACAATAGCCTTGGTGGGGAGAACACAGGTGTTCTGTAAGACATCACAAGATGTTAAATAGTCAGGATGTAGCCAAGAAGTTATTTCATTTGGGCTTCAATATGTACATACCATGTTCTGTAACTGACAGCACGGGACTTAACAGGAATCAACAAGAAATAAACACTTCTCAGAAGAGACAATCATTCAAATTATAGAATGTATTTATCAAAAAATGAAGAAAAAGAAAAAAAACTACTGAATAGAGAATCACTACCTGAAACATCTGGTTATCTTCAGAAGATTTTCAGCTCAGGACTAATTTTGCTCAGTAACTGTGGCTAGGAAACCTTTGGTACAACGGTCTGGGTTAAGTGGCTTTCTGCTTCCCTTTTATTACTCATATGTTTACTTTTCAAAGTCAAAAACTTTTCTTTGACAAGGGTACGGGTTTTCCTAAACAAGATAACTTTAAAACTGAACTTTTTTTTTTTTTTTTTTTTTTTTTTTTTTTTTTTTTTTTTAAGTAGACTTAAGCAATGAATTTTGTACAGGAAATAAAGTAAAAGAAATTTGGGTTAAAAATATTGATACTGATAGGAAAGGATTTAGAATTTAAAATAGATGACTGATGGATTAATTTTACTAGTTTTGCTATAGCTGTAGTAAGGGCAGTATATTTTCAGGGGCATTTGTGAGATTTTGACTTTTTAAATTTTGTCAAGTACCATGAATAGGGAAAAATAATGAATCCTTGAAAATACCTGTGGAAAGAAACAAAAATATTTCCTGTAAGCCTATTACTGTAATGGAAGCATAACACAAAAGTATCCTTCAGTAACAGGCAAGTAGATGATATAATTAGGCAAAATTTCCTAATTTTTATTATTACAATTAAGAGAGCGTGATAATTTTACATTGCACATGACATACAACAACTCTTTGTCAGTTTTAGAGCACTATTCACTTGACCCACCGAAGGGAATCATGAGGCAGTAGTAGCCTAAGCTGCATATTTATGGCCTGAGATGCAAGGACATTCTGCTGTGAGGAAATGTATTAACGCTTTCCTACTTAACTCAAAACCACAGTTCCTTTCCTCTTATAATTTGTATGAATATTTCTTAACTGTATCACCTTTTTTTAAACATTCCCCAGCAGTGACAATAGAAAGGTCTGTTAGTCATCCAAACTTTCTGCAGCATTGCTCTGGACCATCTGAAGATCATTAATGTGCTAATCACAAAAGGAATGAGAGAAATTTGCAGAGCTTTATGAGCAGTTAATGCAAAGCAAGAACCCAGGCTGTCATTTTTGAATAGGAACAAAAAACGCCTAATATGCATAACTTCTCATATCATACAGGGAGAACAGTATGACTGACCAGACTGGCTACAAGCCAGTGGCGTAAAAGTATCACTCTTGGCAGGTGGATTCACTCGTGCTGCATATGTGACACATCTTACTGATGGATTGTAGAAAACTACTGTTACAATGTCAGAGGTGACTTGTTTCATCTTCGCTAAGGTCAAGGTTGGTTCAAGCTCCATATGGCTCAGGACCTGGACCAAAGCCCAGTGAAGTTAATGTGACCATTTCCATTGACTTTGATAGGTTTTGAATCAGGCAGTGTAGACAGAAGTAGTTGTTGGAATTAAATCAGGGAAGAAAATGGGAGTAGAAAAATGAAGTAATGTGTGAAAATCTGAAGAACCCTCACAGGTTCCAGCTGCAGTCAAGTTTTGCCCTTTGTCAAATGAAATTCCTTAAATTTGGATTAGCAGCAAATGGTTAAAACATTCTGTAAACTCAGATTATTGTCAACAATCTATTTTTATCAGAATTTTTGTCTTTTCTATTGATTTCAAAAAAAGCAATGTCAATCATATTGTGAGAAATAAAACCAAATGGTAACAACACATGATGAGACACCATCCACCAAACCCAGAAATGTCCACATGTTCTCAGACTTACTCAAGGTTGAACTCCCTTTAATTGTTCATTTCAAAGCAGCAGGAAAGAGAAAGCTTTTTCACAGCAGGTATTTAGAGAAGGGTGAGAGGCTGAATGTGGACTTTTCTATTAAAATTTCCTGGAGTTTAAGTGCCATTGCTTCAGAGACAAAGATGCCATACCTGTGTGTGGGTAACAGTATATTCCATCTATAATGAGAAATGCCATGTAAACAAGATACCTTTAAGCAGATAAGTGAGCCAAGGAATCAAATGGACAATTAGTTGGCTTCATTCTCTCACAAAGCATTTAAGTGGTTGATAAGTAGGGAATATAAAGAGAGGAAATAAGTGCTCCAAGGTAGGGACTGAAGGGGAAGAAAATAGAATTTAAAGGCAACGACTTTCATGTTACACCATGTTATTGGTATTAGCTGGAAAGGTTTGCAAAAGCAAACAAACAAAACCCTATAATGTGTTTATTAAGAATAAACAGATATGGAGGTAAAAGGGAAAGGGTCCCTCAGAGCAGTGATACATGTCCTGAAGGGATATGGGATGCATCAGTGTCATTGTTATGAGGAGAGGAGTACATGTCTGGAGTAGACTTGTTCTGTTATTTCACCCAAGCACATACATACATGTAGGTAAGGAATGGTACGGTAGTATTCATATGGATGTGACCCGGAAAAACTCATCAGATATCTAAGAGGTACATTACTTTAGGTACGTGTCAGAAGAACTACTTACATGATTTCATTTCTCCTGGTGGGAATTCAGTAGAGGAATCAGAAGTCACAGTAAATAAATCTGAAAGTTCCCTTCCTTCCCCTAATGCCTTCTCAGGTCATGTGTTACAATAAATAAGACAGTCGTGGAAGTGCTTGTACAATATGCCCTTAAAAGCCTTCAGAGAGAAGTTACTGCAATGTTTCCAGACAAACCCAGCTTAAAATCCACCTAAGACTTTATAAACACTGAGTATTTTTTAATATTTTCATGTGTCCACTTAAAAATATTCCTGTTTCTACATTATTTTGTCCCTTCAGCATGAACCGCTGCCTAAACAGTTATTTCTATGTCTGTGGTTGTACAGCTGGTTGATTGCCAAACATGAAACTTTGCATTGGAAATTCTCTATATTCATTCAGGTTTTTCATGGAAATATGAAATAGTTCTTGATCCAGATTGCCTCACAGTATCACATGAAACAACATCAAAAGTCTTACCTAAATGAAAAATCATAGCTCTATCATTCCAGAATAGTTTAGTCAGTGAAAGACTGGGAAGTGCCTCTAAATTTTCTTCTGCCTCTTTGCATAAGAGACCACTCATCCAGAGCATTAGATGCTGTGATAGAGGAGGAATATGGTAATTATATTTTCCTGGACATGCAAGAAACTTGACAGGTTTTGTGATACGCTCTTTCTATTCCACAAAATGTACCAACCAACCACAACCAAACCAAACACAACAACAAAAAGTTTAACCTAAAATTGAAGACTCATAAAGATGCCCCAGAGACAATAGGCTTTTCCTTAGAAGGTGTGGTAACTCTTAAATTTTCTGTATTTGCTCAAAATTACTTATAATTTAGCTTATAAATGAGTGTTTTCATTTATGACTACTTGTGAATGACCATCCATTTTTCAGCTTTGTCGTTGCCGTTAAGGAAAAAACAAACAAACAAACAAGCAAACAAAAAAAAACACAAACAAAAAACCCAACCAACATTCAAAAGATGACAAAATGTTTTAGAAAAAAATAGTATACTTATTTCAAGCTTCTGATAGGTCAGCTTTCAAAACAGAAGCACTCTCTGTAGCTGCAATAACTACCCTGCTTCCTTCCTGCTTGGAGGAACAGGGAAGTAATTTAATTTAGTCTATAGTAGAACCAAGTAATAACTCTTCTCATTCAACATGTAGAGCCGGTGGAGAGAATAAAAAAAATATCTACCCTGATTCAATCCAACTGGTAACATGCCTGTGCGAAATCTAATTCAAGGAGCTTACAGGGACTATGGTGAGTCCCTATAGTGCAAATAATACTGCCCAAATTAGAGTCTGGCCCTTCTTAGTTAAGGCACCATCTTCTATTGAAGAGATACCATTTGAGTATCAATGTCTATCAGAAACATAATATCCAAACGAAGTGTTAATGTAATACTAAATAATAGTAAGTATTTTTATGCTATAAACGTGCTAGTCAAGTGGGAAAGTAAACTGTGGTGCACCAAATGATCAAGGAAACTTTTCTGGAGAAAATTATGCACTCCTGACAGCCCTGATGTGATAAGTATATCAAGATTTAGTGTCCATTTATTAGTTTCTCAGCACAAGAGAACCCTGTGGCTGCCAAACCTGAATCATTATCCTCATTTTTCATGATATAATCAGTATGAAAATGGTGACTACCTGGATATTTTCCTGGACATGAGGTGTTCTAACTAAGTACAGCTAGATCACCATTATGCATCATTGACTGATTATCATTCTGATTAATGTCTCTTCTTTATTTTCATTCCCTGTACTGAAACAATGCATATGTCACTGAGTAATTATGTCTAGTGCCTGCTTCTGAATTATGCCCTTGACAGGCTTGTACCTTTGTCACTGCTACTCTAGCTTTACCCTGTTCCTTGAACTCTTTCCCTCAAAAACAAATAAATTAACACTTGATGATGTTTAACCAAGCTCAGGGTCAAAATTGAGAACATTCCCCTTATTCTCTGCTACATGCAAATCCCTTGCCATTAGTATTTTCCTTGACCATTACATTTGTCCCTCAAAGAATCTGTCTGAGACACATGCCTATTGGGTTGTATTTTGATGTATTTAAAAAGTGCTTCTTTCAGCATGAATGATGGGACTGTTGGTGTAAAAGTTGTCCGTCCACACACTTTGAAGCTGACCTAAACAGGCAATTCATACAATGAACTTCTCTGCTTATGGATTTGCCACCGTTTTGAAGGTCTGAGGTCAGCTTTGCCCATACCAGCATTCCCATTTGCTACATCTGAGTGAATAAATATATAGAATCATAGAATAATAAATTTTTCCAGGTTGGAAGGAAACTTTAAGATCATCAAGTCCAACCTAACACTGCCAAAACCACCACTAAATCATGTCCCTAAGCACCACATCTACACGTCTTTTAAATTCTTCCGGGGATGATGATTCAATCACTTCCCTTGGCAGCCTGTTCCAATGCTAGATAACCCTTTCAGTGAAGAAATTTTTCCTAATATCCAACCTAAACCTCTGCTAGCACACCTTGAGGCCATATCCTCTTGTCCTATTGCTTATTACTTAGCAGAAAAGACCAACATCCACCTCGCTACAACCTCCTTTCAGGTAGTTGTAAAGAGTGATAAGGTCTCCTCTCAGCCTCCTTTTCTCCAGTCTAAACAACCCCAGTTCCGTCAGCTGCTCCTCATAAGACTTGTGCTCTGGACCCCTCACCAGCTTCGTTGTACTTCTCTGAACACTCTCCAGAATCTCAATGTCTGTCTTGTAGTGAGGGGCCCAAAACTGGACACAGTATTTGAGGTGGGGCTTCACCAGTGTTGAGTACCAGGGGACAATGACTTCCATAGTCCTGCTGGCCACACTATTCCTGATAAATGCCAGGATGCTGCTGGTGCATATTCAGCTGGCAGTCCACCAACACCCCCAGGTCCTTTTCTGCTGGCATCTTTCCAGCCATTCTTCCCCAACAATCGCATTGCATATGATTGGTTTTGACCCAGTGCAGGATCCCCACTTGGCCTTGTTGAAACTCAGTCCATTGATCCAGCCTGTCCATATCCATTTGTAGAGCCATTCTACCCTCAAGCAGATCAACACTCCTGCCCAACTTGGTGTTGTCTGCAATTTTACTGAGGGTGCACTATATCCCCTCATCCAGATCATTGATAAAGATATTAACGAGAATCAGCCTCAATATCAAGCCCTGGGGAACACCACTCATGACCAGCCACCAACTGGATTTAACCCCATTCACCACAGCTCTCTGTGTCTGTCCCTCCAGCCAGTTTTTTACACAGCAAAGGGTTTGCCTGTCCAAGCCACAGGCAGAGAGTTTCTCTAAGGGAATGCTGTGGGAAACCATATCAAAGGCTTTACTAAAGTCCAGGTAGACAACATCCACAGCCTCTCCCTCATCCAATAAGCATGTCATCTTGTCATGGAAGGAGATCAGGTTTATCAAGCAGGACCTGCCCTTCATGAACCCTGCTGACTGGGCCTGATCACCTGGTTGTCCTTCATGTGCTCTGTAATTGCACTCAGGATGGTCTGCTCCACAACTCAGTGCTTCCCTGGCACTGAGACACTGAGGTCAGACTGACAGGCCTGTAGTTCCCTGGATCATCCTTCCAGCCCTGTAGTTCCCTGGATCATCCTTCCAGCCCTTCTTGTGGATGGGTGTCATATTTGCTAACCTCCAGTCAACCGGGACCTCTCCAGTTAGCCAGGACTGCTGATAAATGATGGAAAGTGGTTTGGTGAGCACTTCTGCCAGCTTCCGCAGTACCCTTGGGTGGGTCCCATTTGGCCCCATAAACTTGTGTATGTCTAAGTTCTGTAGCAGGTCCCTCACCATTTCTCCTTGGATTACGATGTCTTCATTCTGCTCCCCATCCATACCTACTAGCTCAGGGGTCTGGGTGCTCAGGGGTCTGGCTACTCAGGGAACAACTGGTCCTAGTACTAAGGACTGAGGCAAAGAAGACATTAAGTTCCTCAGCGTTTTCCTCATCCTTTGTCACTATGTTTCTGCCCCCATCTAATAAAGGATGGAGATTATCGTCAATCTGCTTTTTATTGCTAATGTATTTATAGAATTTTTTTTTTTTTTTTTTTTTTTTTTTTTTTATTGCAGTATACAGATTAAGTTCTAGTTGGGTTTTGGCCCTTCTAATTTTCTTCCTACATAGCCTCACAATGTCTTTATAGTCCTCATGAGTGGCCTGCCCTTTCTTCCAAAGATCATAAAGGACTTGATTTTCATTTGTATCTGAAACTAAACCATTCTGCAATTTTAATATTGAAGTGCATCCAAAACCATTATTAAGAACTCACGTCTGTGCTTTAATGAAGCATCCATTTTAACAGCACAAAGTGTTTACCCCCTATAACACCTATCCTCCACTGGTGTAATTTGCCAGTAACTCCACTGATTATTCCTGCATAGAGCTGTTGTCAATCTGACCAGCTAATCTGTAATAAATCATCAGAGTAGAGGAACTTAACAAAATATAGGGCTAGGAAGGTCTAAATACATGAATACTACTCCCATTACAGAATACCTTGCTGAGAAACATAAGCTGACAGAGTGACTTAGGAGACTGTGAAGTTCTTCACTGTCATTCCATCCTAATCATGACAATTTCCTTTTGACACAAAATCATACTATTTCTACTCATTATATTGAAAACTTGACATTTTACTGTCCAGTTAAATAACTCCAACAGAATTTGATCTTAAGTTCAATATTTAGGCTTCCGAAATGCTGGTCATAAACATGACCTTCTTGGCAAATAACAAAAAGCTATGATGAGTCTTACGTGTCAGATGTTAATTTCATCTACCATTTATATTCAAAGACTTCTTTTCCTTGGGTTACATTTTAAAAGGAGGAACAAGTTTCAGTAGGCAACTCAAGTCAGTAGTCCGAAGTTAGACTGAAATTTCCCAGAGAGGGGGTGGTGGTTGCTAAGGATACAGGAAGGAAATAACAAGTCTTCTTACTATGCATATGCAAAATAACAACAGAGTTGTTTCCTCCACTTCAGTCTCCAAATTCATACATCTCCAACGACCTTTTTGTTTCAGGCTTCAGTCCTAGCTACTGCTTTATTCAGACTCTTAAGGACCTGTGCAATCCTTCATCTGTCATCTTTTTTTCATTTAACAAGGAAGGTGGAGTCACCCAAAGATGCCTTCCTATGTATCACTCTACACCTGTTTTAATATTTTAGTTAAGAAGAGGAGACTGACAAGATCAAGTAGCCTGGTAGACTCAAGTTAAATGCTGTAATGAATGCCAGCTGAAGGTACTTCATAGGGAAATTACAAGTAACAGGCTTGGCATGTGTTTTCCTGCCAAAAAGGTAGTAGGAGACCATTTAGTGAAGTATTAACTAAACAGGTCTACCCTTTTTCGTGTTTTGCAACCTCTTTTCTATGAAGGTAAAAATGTAGAGTACCAAAAGAGGGAGAAAAAAAGAAAGAAAAAAAAATTGTTAGGGAAAGTCAATGTAAGTACTGTCCTGAGATTTTGTCCTATTTTAAGGTTTGTTGTTTGTCGTTGTTTGTTTGTTTGTTTGTTTATTTTAAAAAAATAAAATCTAAGGTGATAAACACCTTTAAACTAGGAAAAGACTTTCATAAAAAAATCACTTACTGCAGTTTACTGGAAGTGATTATCCCTTGCTAAACTCAAACTCAGTCTTCCTGGCTTTAATATATTTTCTTAGAGTTACCATAAAGAAGATAATGGAGTTTCTGCCTTGGCTTTAGGGATAGAAGGGTTTCTGACAAACTCATCTTGCTTTCTTCAGTTGTATTTGGCAGTAATAGTGTTCCTAGCTGATATTTGTTGATAAATATGTGATTTCCCCTGTATTGGTTTGCATGGCAAGGTTTTGGTAGGGGGGCTACAGGGGTAGCTGCTGTGAGAAGACGCTAGAAGCTTCCCTCAGTTCTGACAAAGCCAATGCCAGCTGTCTCCAAGATGAACCTGCCTCTGGCCAAGGCCAAGCCCATTAGTGACAGTGGTAGTGTTTTGAATAACATAGTTAAGAAGGGGAAAAGAAGAAGGTGGTGTTCGCCCAGAGAAGTTGTGGATGACCCTTCCCTGGAAGTGTTCAACACCAGGCTGGATGGGGATTTGAGCAACCTGGTCTAGTGGGATGTGTCCCTGCCCATGGCAGGGGATTGGAAGTAGATGACCTTTAAGGTCCCTTCCAACCCAAACCATTTTATAATTCTTTGGAAAAAAAAAAAAAAAAAAAAAAAAAAAAAAACCAAAAACAAACTGCACAACAGCAGCTGGCTGAGAGGAGTGAGAATATTGAGAGCAACAACTCTGCAGACACCAAGGTCAATGAAGAAGGAGGGGGAGGAGGTGCTCCAGGCACCAGAGCAGAGATTCTCCTGCAGCCCATGGTGAGGCAGGCTGTCCCCTGCAGCCCATGGAGGCTAACAGTGGGGCAGATGTCCACCTGCAGACCATGGAGGACCCCATGCGAGCAGGTGGATGTCCAAAGGAGGCTGTGACCCCCATGGAAAGCCCACACTGGAGTAGGGTCTGGCAGGACCTGTGGACCGCGGAGAGAGAGGCCATGCTGGAACAGGTTTGCTGTCAGGACTTGTGACCCTGTGGGGGACTCATGCTGGAGCAGTCTGTTCCTGAAGGACTCCATGCCATGGAAAGGACTCACGCTGGATCAGTTCATTAAGAACTGCAGCCTGTGGGAAAGACTTATGTTGGAGAAGTTCATGGAGGACTGTGTCCCATGGGAGGGTCCCATAGGGTAAAAGCATTAGGAGTCCTCCCCTGAGGAGGAAAGAGCAGCAGAGACGTGTGATAAACTGACCACAACCCCATTTCCCATCCCCTTGCACTGCTGGGGTGGAAGAGGTCGAGAAATCAGGACTGAATTTGAGCCCAGGAAGAAGGGAGAAGTGGAGGGAAGGTGTTTTTAGATTTGGTTTTATTTTCATTATCCTACTCTGATTTTTAATTGGCAATAAATTAAATTAATTTCCTGAGTTGAGCCTGTTTGCCCATGACAATAATTGCTGAGTGATCTCCCTGTCCTTATCTCAACCAATGAGCCTTTTGCATATTTTCTCTCCCCTGCCAGCTGAGGAGGGGAGTGATAGAGTGGCTTTGGTGGGTACCTGGTGTCCAGCCAGGGTCAACCCACCACACACCCTCTGACACTGGCTCATCCAGGCCAGCCTCAAATGATATCATGGGATTGAATATTGTTAGAAATCCCTTCCACAGCTTGGTGCCTTGGCCTGATGTATCTGTGTAGAGTTCAAAAGCCAGCATGACATGTAAGCCCAGCTCAAGGAGCAGGCTCCTCTGTGGCAGTGGGCTTTGGTCTCCATGAGGACATTGCTTTGGCTCCCATAAAAGACATGCATTGAGAATGCATGCTCTAAGAAATATTGAAACCGATACTGAGTGCACTTCTGGAAACTTGGTATTTTCATCACATGCTATCTAAGCTAATACACTGGACTGTTTACAGTCCTTCACTGCAATATATTTTGAAACGATTACCTTGCTCTGAGTCATTTGTGTCATAATGCTCTCCATAGGTGCCCATAAAATGAAAATGTAAGCCTCTTTTATTGGTGGCACTGCATCTTAATTGAAAATATTAAGGCTATTGCTCTTATTGCTTTTTTTTTTTCTTTTTTTTCCTTTTTTTTTCCCTGCCCCTTCTCCGTCTCTGTTTAATTGGCTAATCATATGATTTTTTTAATGGAATAATCATGAAAGAAAATATGAAGCTAATTTAAATTCAAACTGGATTTGGCGATATTTAAGTGATTATCCCAAAGCAGCACAGGGTGCATGAGGCAATAAACATCTGCTACATTCATGACCATTGGCCTCACTGTTTATGAGCTTGGGAGATATTTATTTTCAAGAGACATGCTTCTCTTTGGGTTATAATGTCTTTTTCCCCCCTTGTTTTATAGTTATTTCCCCCCTTGTAAAATTTTAAATTTATCTGCAGGGTTTTTTTTTGTCCTTTCCTCCCCTCTGTCCCCATCTCCTTTCACATTAACAGCAGAGTGAAATTCAGGCAAATGAGAAACGTTTTCCCAGAAATCCTTCAGCTAGTAGGGATGGGTGACTTAGCTGTTTCCTTACTTATGAACTATGTGCACTACCCCAGATTTACAGTCTGAAATAGATAATAGGAATTCTATATTGTAGGTTGTTAATTGTCCAGCTGCCATTCAATTGTATTTGTTGTATGTAATCACCAAGCTAGGCTGTAACCTTTTCCTTTTCTCTTTTCCTCACATACGATAAGGACTAAGAGTGAAATTGGAGAACTAGTTGTAATTGGAAGTTACAGGTAGCTTTCTGGTTTTGTCTTTTTAGTGAAAGAAATAGAAGAGCAAAATAAAGCAGACTGCATTTTGAGATGTTTGTAGAAGAATTTAGCTAAGGAGACAAGACAGCTGCAGATAGAAATGACCTTCAGCAGCTGAGGCAACCCGGGGTTTGTAGGAAGAAGCAATACCTATTATTTGGGCAACTTGTGTAGTACATGTTATTTTGAACATGCAAATATTTCTTCATATCTGAAACCAAATAAGACTACTTCAACGCCTATGTCTTTAGAAACTTAAAATTTTGTTTTAGGTGCTTCTTTGGGTATTCTACTTCTGAATGAAATCTATATTACTTTTAATTTGTTTTCTATAATGGTATTGAGATTCCATTGTGACAGCAAGCTGTTGGTTAGCATATGGTGACACAGAATGTGTTTTAAGGAACTTTATCCCTAGGATTGTAATACTTTCCAAGAATCACCTATTGGGAGTAATATCTACAGTTTTATATTTGTAAATGTAAAGGGTCTAGAAAAACAACACATTTAGTTTTCTGCTTTCTACATACAAAGACTACGGATGATGCTGTGTCTCCTTTCTGTCAAGCTCCTTATCAGCTTGATATCACTTAGTTATTCTTGCATACAATCTCAGCCAAGAATTAATAATGTTTCCATGCTTTTTCTCTTTTCCCCTTTTGTATAAAATTTATAGTCAGGGTGCATGCTGCATTAAATATACATAATCCAGGTTTCTTTATTTTTCATCCCTGGGAAGGCACTGCAGCCACCTATACTACACAGTAAATCTGTCATGCAAAGAAAGAGTCTTAAAGTGCCCAGAAATAAGTCAATTTTCTTTTTCTTGTAGGTAGGAAAATTAAGGTAGGCGGCTCTGTTATGGTCTATGGTAAATTTAACTGAGTAAGTATGCATCCTATGGAAAACATTATGAACTTCCAGACACTTGCAACCATACTAGGTGAGCATTTCTGGGTTAAGGCCTAGGATTTTAGGGTTTCCATCATTCATGAGTTTCCTAACTTGTTGGTTATTAGAGATGGGTTGGGATACCAAGATCACACCAGTGGAAATCTTGGGCCATTGTAAACTGAGAGATCTGCATGAATTCAGGATTTCTGAAGCAACATGGTATGTGTGAGATTCAGGTTTCCAGTTTCACATAACTTAAAAAAAATAGTCATAATTCTTCTTTTTCTTTATTAACTTTGTATGTTTATTTTGTTTTGGTTTTTTTGTTGTTTTTGTTTGTTTGTTTAGAAATAGTATAGCATAGGAAACAAAGCAGTAATCGTTTACCTTTTCAAACACTGAAAATCAAATAAATTATTTATTAATTTATTTAGGTTGATTAAACTGGAAAATATTCTTAAGGTGACATTGCAATATCCTCTATGACAATTTTACTGTTTCTATACTCAAATTACAGTAAGTTTGAAAAACTGAAAAGCTGCTTAGTTCTGTAAATGGGAAAATCTAGAAATGAGAGTTTCATTTATTGACAGTATCGTAGATGGACTGAGCAACAAGCAGAGGGACGTGTCGTGATATGCTTGGTATTTTGCATGGAAATTTTATGGTCTAATTCCTACCTTAAAAAAAAGAAAGGCAGATAATTACTGCAGATGAAGGAAGTGTTATTATTTGTAATTTACAGACTGGGAGAGCGAAGGCAGAGATCACATTCTTTACAGTGACAAGAGACACTGGGGATGCTGGTGTACATGATCTGAACACAGTAGAAAGTGATTTGAACTGTTCACTCCAGATTTTTCTGCAAGTACTGCAAGAATGATCTTTTTTTTTTTTTTTTCCTCTCCAAAAATGATCTTGGATCATGTAATCAGTGTAATTTCATTTTGCAAAGAGACACAAATCTAAATTACGAAATTCACCTCCAGATTAGATTTGGAATGTGAAGTTTTCTAGTGAGTGGATGTCACAGTTTTGGTTGGGTTGGCCAATGACAAGATGATAGATGCTCTCCCCCACCTCTCGCTCCAAGGAGAGGAAGAAGAGAGATAAAGAGAGTTATCAGTTTAGGAAAAACTAAACTACTTTAACAGTAAAATAAAAAGGAAATCATTAAATAGATGCAATATATACAAAAATATCCAAAACTGTATCAAGCTTCCAGGGAGATGTCACCAGCAGGCACTGGGAAAGTTCCAGACTGGACTCAGTGATGAATGGGAACTGGATTCTGGATCTTGATTCAGGAACCCACGGATCAGGATCAAAGGTAAATGAACTGTCAGGGTCATCCTCAGATGTCAGTCATTGAAGAAAGAGAATCATTGAAGTAGCCAAGCGACTGAAGAAGAAACCCAGACCGTTTGGACTCTCAGCTTTTATACTGAGCATGGCAGATGGGATGGAATACCTTATTGGTCAGTTTTGGGTCACCTTACCTATCCCCTCCTCCCTACAGATGAGACCCCTCCGTGGGGTAAACAACCAAGTCAGCTGACCGTCATTGCCACAGCAATAAGTGTGAGCGAGAGCCTTTCTCACTGAACAGCCAGTTGCCTCTGCTTCACCCCAAACCAGGGCAGCGGAGAAATTAGGAAGCCAAAGTGCTACTATTGCTTCCTCTCTTTTCAAGATAACTTCACTTTCTGTTGCTTTCTGTTTAGTGTGACACTTATCCGAAAGGCTGTCAATGCAATAAAATGTCATTATATAATATCACCATAATATCCCCAGGTTTAATAAACATCCACAGATCACAGAACACTGAGCCACAGAATGACATTATGAGATGGATTTGTTGGGAATTTGCTTTTTTTTTGTTGTTCTTGAGGTTTTTTTTTATTTATTTATTTGGGTTTTGATATTATTTTTAGGAGGACAAAACTTCTCAGGGCAGAATATTTTTGCATATAAACTCAAGAGCATTATTTTGCCCCACAAATTCCCAACAGACTGAAATAGAATATACATTTGCAAAAGGAAAAAGGAGGGGGGGGGGAGGGTGGAGGAAGAAGACATTTTACTTCCACTTACACGTAGCTCATGCAACCTGAACTGCAGCTCCAGGGCACAACTCAAGATTTGATATTAAAGTGTTTCATTTGCAACCAATTATGCTCAGGATTAGATTCTACTGCTGCCTCGCTTAACAGTACAGTACCTTGATTTCAAACAACCTGATATAGGTTGGTTGGTTTTCTCTCTCTCTCTTTTTCTTCCCTTTTCCTGTCCCTTAGAACCATCTCTGCCTTCATCAAAACAATTTCATTTGTACTTATGAAAGCATTACAGCCGGTAAGCGGAGAGTACAGAATAAGCTTAACCATTGTAGCCTTTTTCCCATCTGAATATCACAAATCTTGTATCTCACCATGGTGTAAGGTCTCTGATTACATCAACCTCTCCAAATTATGCTGAAATGGAGGCCATTCAATTTGCTACAATCAGTAACTTTCGAAAGAGCCCTGCATAATTGATTTCACAGTAATATAGGCATAGGTGAATGAGTTCCTCAGCCTCGTTTATACAATGTTTTCTTTCATTCCAAAGTGCACTATTCAATAGAAATCACATTTTTTTCCCAACAGTTGGCAGGTAAGGCTTTTGGCATATACAAAGTTGTGAGAGAGAAAGAGAGAGCAGGGGGGAAAAAATAGAGTAGAAACTTTAAAATTGAAATTAATGCCCTGGGTGAAATACTAAATGCAGCAAGTCTTGGGTGAAATGACTACTCTTTTCTGTGTGTCTGACCAGGATGGGGAATGAATGATTCATACATGATACAAAAACCTGTTGAAAGTTAAATGCAGTCCCCAAGTGCACTATGAGTTTTGGGGGGGGGGAGTTGGGGGGGGGGGGGGGTGTTGGTAGGGAAGAACAGATTTCAAAGCTGATCATTCATCTAACGTTGAAAATATCTGGCTGGGTTCATGAGATAAAGAGACTAAGAACATCTGGTTGGTGTTGGAGTTAAGGAAGTTACAAGTCTGGAAGCTGGGTAAATACTATACCCATGAACAATTAATTAAAATAGTCAACTGCCTTAACAGTAGCACATTACATCATGTCTGCCAGTTTCTACCCCTGCAGAGAACCTGTCACACTGGCTGTTTCTCAGTGGACCAACTTTTTTAGCTCCAGAGTTAAAAGGTATCTTTTCAGTTGGGAGAAAAACAAGGAGGGCATCTCCATAAAGCAACCAACCCCATCTACTACAGAGCTCATTTTAGATGGGCCAAATCACTGCTTTTGAGCTGCCTCTCTATATTGATTCCAAAAGAAACCTGGCTAACCATGTCAGAATAAGTCCTGAGTTTTGTATACCTAAATTTAAGTGATAAAGGTCTGGTTCATGTGGTTGATGTGCATTAAGCGGAAGCAAATATATACTTGTGGGAGTGGTAACATCAAAGGCAAAACAGTGGTATAGATTACCTCTAGCCTTACAGTTGCATCCGTTATATCTCCTCCTTTTCCCAGAGTTCATAGATCAACTGCAGGATTATTCTTCTCATGAGAAGTGTCTGTGTAGCTGTATGTAGCTTTGTTTGTGTGTACAAATTCCCTGCAAAACCAAAAAAATTACCTATGAGCAGTCCCTGTTTAGGAAGAATACAGCTGTCTCTGTATATTAGTACTCCCTTGTCTGAAGAATGGGTGGTTTTATGTGCTTTTTTTGCCACAGTTTGATTATAAACCACTGAGGAAACATGTTCACTCTATCGAAATCTAAGAAGCACAAAAGTTTATGCTGCCTAAATCACTTCTGAATCTGAACTATTTGGATCTCTGAATTTTATGATAATATTAACAGAGCTTCTGGTGAATCCCTTTTTTTTTTTTTGTATTGTTTAATTTTACATGAGTAAATATAATTACTCCTTTTGTCAGAAGTTCTAATACTAATTTATAATTCATGGAGTTAATTATGTTAACAAGGAGGCAATCATTTTTCAACTCTCTCCCCTGTAATTTTAAAGGATTTTGATTCCCTACCCCCACCCCCCAACTCTCTCATTCTCACCTCTCCTTTTACAATTTCTCATCCAGCCATGAAGTGGGAGCCTACACAATTCATCTGTGATATAATTATCTACCATGGCAACAGTTTGTGAATGGGATTGTGAAGTTGCAAATAACTAAAAAGAAGCTTAAGTAGAACAGTCTGAAAAAAATATCCTTTTCAAGACAAGTGAAGAGTCCTTTTAGGTCAGGAAAGCTTTTGTCTCTCCAATATGTTAAAGAGGAGGAGATAAAAAGAACGATAGTCTGCGGGTTTGTTTTTCCTCCTTTGCTAGAACTTTTGCTAAAATCTGGTCAGCAAATGACGAGAAGTACTTTGTACGTGTTTGTGTATGTGTGAATTGGTTTTGGGGGCTGTGTGTATGTAAAAATGACTGACAATAAAGAACATTTAAACAGACTTGAAATGTCAAGCTCTGAATTTGACAGTGCCCAGCAAGAATGAGAGAAGCTTTGGAAGATCAAATATTGAAAAACTATAGAAAGGAGAGTCAGACTTGTGGTGGTTGATTTTTCTCATTATGTTCCTGAGAAAAATAGATGGCTCAAATTCACACTTGTATACAAGACCCCTCAAAGTTTAGAGTTTTAGATACAGATAGAGAAAATCTATTGAAATCTACTGGTATAATCTTTGCATTTTGCTCGAGGCTGCTACTGACAAACCTTTCCCTGCAACCTGTCTTATTCAATCATCTATTGAGTATTTTTGCACTACTGGTCCAGAATCAAAGAAATCTACTGAAGTTCTTCAAAGGCACACTGAGCTGCATATGAAAAGAACAACAATAACAACAAAACCTCTTCCAGATATGCCATGGTTTACAGTTTACCCACCTGGGAGTATAGTTAGGTGCCATATTTACCCTGACTCACAACCACAATGATTTCAGAACCAAAATATTTCAGAGGAATAGATGAAAAGCCATCAATACACATTATTGAATGCTAATTAATCCAAGAACACTTTGAACAGTCTTCTGCCCAGTTGGTGGCATGAAGGGGGATTTTGTAAGATGTCTGTCCAACTTTCTTTAAAAGTCAAGGTAGATATGTCTCCACCCTTGAGAAAGATCCCACTTTCTGTGACAGATAAGCTGAGTCGCAAACAATAAATGTCTTTTCAATGACACCAGTGGATCATGGATAGTGAATGAATATGGAAAGCAGATGCAGAGAAAAACTTTAATGGCACATATTTGCTCTGACAGCAATGAAGGATTACTTGTTTGCCAAGTAAGTATGTTATCTTAAATGATGCTACCCAAAAGGACCCTTACAGAACCTTCTTGAGGTACATGACAGGAGCAGAGGACAAAGCCCGTTGTTTCTAACTGCCCTGTCTGCTCTGAAAACATCTGGCAATGATCCTGAACAATCCCAAGCAGATGAAAAATGTATCATCCCCTGGTGACAGAGCTTGTGATGCTTGGTTTCCTACGGCTTTGTGGCATGCTATTGGGCTTTCAAACAAGAGATGAGCTCTGACTGAAGATTTTCCTGAACATGGGACATTAATAAAATTTGGATCTCAGCATGACTTTCTTATGTTTCATAAGAGGTGACTTTGCATGGTTGGTTCTCCCTCAAAGGGGTAAATAATGCATTATCCCTCCTTTTATTATGTAAAAATTTTATAAAAACTAGGAATTCAATATTTTGCCAGCACTACATCAGGTAGATCAAAAATTGTTATGAAGAGGTGGGTGAACAGACAGATGGGCATTTATAAAAAGGATGATCACTTAACCTGAATGAAAAAAAAAAATCTCGCAGCAGTTGTCTTCCCCCCCCCCCCCCCCCCCCCCCCCCCCCCCCCCCCCCAACCCTCCACTACCAAGGGAATTCCACATTTTTTCTAAAGTGTCACCCAAGTGTGACGTAGAAAGTGGAGTGTGTATCAGTGACAGATTTAGGGACCTGTATTTCCCCCCTTCATGGATTGGAATGGAATTATACAATAGAAAAGGCAGTTTTCCAGCTTCATATAAAAAGTGGGGATTGACAGACAGATTTACAGCTGTATTTAGGTTCCAAAGGTGCAGGGAGGCACCAAATAGGATTTTCAAAAGTATGTAACTTTTCCGAGCGCAAATGGACTTAGGAGGCTAACTCTTCTAACTGCATTTCTAGATCACCTTCAAGTGCTTATTTTCATGTTTTGATACATTTAAAAAAAAAAAAAAAAAAAAAACAAAAACAAAACCAAACACACCTGTTCCCATCAGTGAAATATTCTGGAATTTCAAGCAATAATTTTGGTATTATGGTCTGCTTTGTTTTTGTGTAGGAAGTGCCTTTTGCATGAAACCAGAAGGGATGTGTGTATTGTTGGGCACATAAGCTTACAAGCATTTCCTGATATTAACATATACTATGTAGAACAGAGAATAAGGAAACAAGAAATCAGTTACTCTAGAAGTTTTCATGTAAAAGAAGCCGCTGGCGAGGCAGAAAAAATTGTCCTGGTAACTTATTGTTTTGTGACTCAGATTACGTTGATTTTAGTAGCTCACTGGTCTGTGAGTGGGAAAACTAGCTTCATTATAAGAGAAGGATGTGGTATGTGTATGTGTCTTGCAGACTCCATGTCAAAAAAAATTAGAAAGTTTACAGGGTTTTCAGCAGCTTGCTGCAAAACTATCCACAGGAAGAACTGCAAGCACAGTTCCAGCTGAGGAAAAGAGATACAACATTTCAAATGTCATGGCAATACTAATTTAAGTGCTGTATATACCAGAAAAAAAAAAAAAAAAAAAAACAAAAAAAAAAAAAAACCACAAACAACAACAAAAAAGAAGTTTCTACTGAGACAGCAATGACAACCTGCCTTGTAAAAGCGACCGAGATGATATTTTCCAAAAAATTGGGAAAAAGTTTTCCCAACAGCTTGGGATCCCTTTGCAGGGACCAGCACATCAGACATACTTTTTCGGACACCTGAAAAGTTTTTTATTTCTGTTTTTAAGTATATCAGATTTATGTTGCAAACCAATGCAGATTTTAGGGTGGGAAGAAAAGGAGACGTTGGTTCTTTATTCTTGAATTAAAAAAAAAAAAAAAAGAAAAATAAGAAGCACATTACTGCAAGGATACATCATACAGGGGAAGAACTTGAGAACTGCTTATGTGACACATGTGTTGCTTGTTAAGATGTGACAAGACAACTGAAATTCAGCTTCATCTTTCATTCATGGAATACCAGAAGAGGAAAAGAGGGAGTTTGGGTTCTCATGGTGTTCAAGAGCTATTTAGAGTCTTCACGGCCCTTCACACCACTTTGACCTGCTTTATTTTTCTCTTTTGATTCTTAGAAACCTTGGGGCAAGGAGAAAATCTCAATGACAGTCTTTCCACATCATCTCCTTCCTTTCCCCATTTATTTGGAACTTCAATATACTGGGGCTAAGGCTTATGGATATTTGTAATAGAAGTGGAGTTTTCATGTAGTGGTTTCTTTAATGAGTCATTTCTCCTTCCTTTATTTCTCCTGTAATCCACTCAAGTGGTATAAAGGGACCAAATCTACCTTTGTGGATGCCTCTAGGATTTCAAGTTGTTCTCTATGTTCAGCATTTCCTGCTGTTCAATGTATATTGCCCATCATTGCAAGCTTCAAAACATCTACCACTGGAGCATTGCCTTCACTAGTGGATTTGGAAAGCTGTAGTCAAAAAAAAAAGCATTCATTATCTACCACTTAAACAAATGTAGATTCCACCTTCATAGGTGTTAAGTTTAAGATACTAATACTAGGTCAAATATAGGCTGACAAGCAACACCAAGGCTCATCACTTTCTACAGTCCCTTGAATGTGGTTTTAATATCCTTCTGGATCACTTAGTCCCTCTCTGTCACTAACCTTTTAAGATTCAGATCCTCAGGTCCCTAACCATTTGAACAGGTTTGTATTGCAATGAAAAAAAAAAACCAAACAAACAAAAAAAACAACTAATGGCAAGATTAATGCAAGTGTCTTGGACTGAAGGTCTTCCTTTTTAAACCATACAAATTATTGCTGCAAAGACACATAAAATGTGGTACCTAAGGAGTTATTGAGACCTGTCTTCCTTTTGGTAAGTTTTCCTCTATACCATGTATATGTAAAGTGTGTATATACATATAAACAGTCATCAAAAGTCAATAACCTAAAATGCAATGACACATCAGGGCTTAATATAAAGTTTAAATCCATTTCTTTGCCTTGGCTATTTGTTTAAGTGAATTTGACCTCCCCCTCCTTCTGTCTAAAATCTTCCTGTTACTTGTGTTGTTATAGACTGTGACATTCACATAGCACTTTCTCCTTCCTTAGATCATGGGCACAAGCAAATTAACAATTGATGGGTAAGTAAAGAAGTTCTTGTACTTAGTTGCAGTGGATTCTTGAAAAAGTGTGTTACATAAAATTTCAAAAATTTACCCTCCTTCAATGTGCAGCCAATGATGAGCTATAATCCAACTAACCCTCTCTTCACTGGGAAAATAAAATCCAAATAGAGTAGCATCCAAATAATTATCAGGAGTCTGGCTGTGCTGGCAGGGTGCAATGTACAAGATTCAATTTTAACTAGAGATTACAGCCCAGCAACCTTGTAGCCCTGAATGTCAAACAGCCATGTCACCTTCTCCCGTCAGGGAGCGTGTCAGGACTCACATAGGCAGGGTGACTTTTCGCCAGAGGTAATATATCTTGTATTTGAAAGAGTCAGTGGAAAAAGTGTCAGATGTTCTCTGTCCCACTCCTCCCCTTCCTTTTTCAAGCCAAAACAGGCAGAGCCACTTCCCAGCGTGGTATTCTGTTTGCAGCCCTTCCTCTCCAGACCACTAAATTCATATAAAATTCACTGACAAACGGGGTTCACTCTGCACCTCTTACCAGGCCACCTCCCAGGGGAGATTCTATGGCACTTGAATCTCATGGAACAACTTCCCTTATCCTTAACTAGTAAAATGGAAAAGTAGTTAAGTGCTTACTTTACTGTCAGAGTGGGTTCGGGCTCCTATCCAACTGCTTTGGACTTACAATTTGTATGTGCATATGTGTGTGTGCTGGTTGTGTGTGTGCCGCAGTCTGTGGCTTGCTCATGCAAGCCTGCCTCCCCCTGAGCAGCAGATTTCTTGTGCAAAATGGAAGGGCTGCATCTGGGCAGCAGATCCACCAGACTTAAACACAACGCGTCTCTACTGACTTAAAGTTGTTCTGGGTTCAGACATGTGCTGCTTAGACACGAATGGGGCCTGCAAAACTGAGAAAGGAGCCAGGCAAAGAAAACAAAGATCATTCCTGAATATTAAATGTCCAGTTCCCATCATTTTCATATTTACACCATTCGATGTTTTGAAAATCCAGCTGTGAGCTCTTCTTCTTCGTTTGCCAGTGTGGTATTTCTCATTGCCAAGATGTGGTCTCCCAAATCCCGGTGCAGGGTTTGTTGCATGGTGGTGAGGGAAAAACCTGGGGTCCTGCTGCCTGTGGTGGAACTGTTGCTCCGTGTGAGAGGAGGCATTTCACTCGCTAGGACTGTCCATCAGCTGCCTCCCTCTGCAGAAAGGGAGAGAGGAGAGGAGAGATGTTTTTTGGAAGAAACTAATAGTTTTACATCTTAATATATTGCTCTTCCAACAACTACTTCATCGTATGCCACTGTTTAAAGCATTTGAATATGCCTTCTGTGTGCACAACTTTCTGCTTCAGTGGCCTCCCTTGGCTGCCTTTTCCTAGCTTCATTCTTTAATGCAAAAGAAATTTGCAATGAAAATGGGATCTTTGCTTCTTAACAGTTCATCTGTTCCTGCTGTTCATTTCCCCACCTGAAGTCACAATCCTCCACTTGTGACCTCACTGCAGGTTGCCGTGGTGAGAGGATTATGAAGTTGCAAATAGAGGTTTATAACTTCAGGAAGAGAATGAGCAGCAAGAGCAGATGGACTTCTCTGAAATGAAGATCCTGTCTTCATGCAAATTCTTTGAATGATAAAAGGACAAGAGGGAAAAATGGCAGAAATTACAAAAGCAAGATTGTTTCTAAATACGGATCACAATTATTAGTTGTCCCATTGCATGTCTGGAGCAGGGTTAATAGGATAGACCCTGTAAGTCCTGGGGCAGTTCAGAGAAGTGATCAGCATTTGCACAAATTTTAAAGTAACCTTCAGATAACTCTGATACATCCCTTGGTACTGCGGGTGCCTGTCTGCTATTTTGGGTGATACTAGATTTAAATCAGGATGGTCTGTGGAAAGGAAAATAGCACAAGTCTTTATAGCTTGAAATAAGAACCAATTACCACAATCAGGAACTGTAACTAACTCACATATTTTGTGGTTCAGGCTCACAGAGGACTGATCAGCAGTGAGTGACGCTGGCAGTGAGGACCATTCCAGGGGAGCTGTAGGGCAAGTTTCTCATAACTGGCTAGACTTCCTTGTGAAGCAGTTTTCTAAGACATGTTTCTGTCATGCCATAGGGACCATGATGTAAAGGTATGCAGCCTTACTCAGCTTGATGCAGGTGCCTGACGCTGCGCAACTTATATCTATTTGGTGATGTCCTAGAAGTTGCATTAGCAGAACACTGGAGCTGAGTTATAGATGTCTGCTCTTCAGCAGCTGAAGCTGCAAGGATTGCCTTCAGCTGTAGTCAGCTCTGTGGCTAATTTTGAGCCCTCTGTGCTGTGTTCCTAGTCTGAATATGCCTACAGACATAGCTTTTACCTAGCGTACTGCCTCATTATGCATCTGAGAAAGAAATAGCCTATATCTCTATAACAAATCAGTAGACCCAGAACATCCTTTACCATTGTAGAGAACAGTGGTCACCAAACCCAAGGACTGCTTGTTACTACAGTCCTGCAACCACTGCAGCCAGAGTCTCCACAACACAAGTCCATTGTTATTGACACACTCCAGGAGCAAAATTTCAGCTTTCTTATCTACTAGCATGTGAGACCGAACAAGAGATCAGGGAAGAGGCAGAAAACTATTTTGCAGTTGGTGACTGACCCTAAAACAGGTTTCTCCTTTTGATTGGGCACCAGGCTTCCTCTGCAGCACAGATCCACAAGCTGTCCCCGTGACTCATGGCTCCAAAGAAGCAACAGCTCAGTGTTGGGTTGCTTGGCTGTGTCAACATACAGCAGCATGGAACAATCACTGCAGACCTGTGAAATACTGTCCCCCTTGCTGTGGCATGTGAGACAGGAGCTGGACACTGGTGTTCCTTTTGACATATCTGCCTGAGTGTCTCAGTTTTCAGCTGATTCAACCTCACAAGAGTGAAGTGTTAGTAGGTCTTGGAGATGCAAAAACAGAGAATTATCGGCTCCACAGTCATATAAGAAATCAGTCAATGAACAGAGAATTGAACTCCGGCTTCTTCACTGCTCCAGCTGCAATCGCTGCTTCACCATCTCTTTTCCTTCTACTGCTTTTACATCCCATTTTCTGTAGAAAGTTGATCTAAAAAATGTGAAATGCTTTCACAAAACAATAGTGAAAAAGCAAAACTATAATGAAACAACATTCCTGGTTTACAGAATCTCCCAATACAATGCAAAGTTGACAAAGAGATAACTGTCTATGCACCATATGTATGCAAGCACTTTAATATGTGCTGAACCTCATTCTTTTGAGAATGTATTTTTTTGTTTGTTTGAGGGGTTTTTTTGAGCAAAATATTACTCGTTTTCATCTCTGCCTGAGAAATTTAAGCAACTTATATTATCTAAACAATTTTTCAGGTCCTGAAATGGATCATAGAAGGGATGTCCCTTATAGAGAAGATGTAATCCAAGTGCATTTTTTATAATAAGGACTGACTGTCCAACATCTTCAAATTTAGTCTCTAAACATCTTGTGAGTCAGTTGCTTGGACAGGGATAGACTTCTGGGAGGGAGTTAGGCTATGAGTGAGCCACGAGAGCACCTTTCTCATCTGTCCATGGCATACAAATGCAACATCAAGCTAAGATAATTAAAAACAAACAAACAAACCAACATTTTTTTTTTTTTTTTAAAGACAACTTCCTACTAAATGCAACCCTGATGGGGCAAACTTGAAACAAAAACTCTGAAAACACCCTTGGGAAAGAGAATGTCAACAAACTTTGGACAAAACTTTAAGACAGACATAGCTTCCACTGCTGAATTGGTCCGATGTGTCAGTATGCATGACACTATCATTGGATACATCAAAGAGTACGTTAGAAACATGCTTGCTGCAAAAGGAAATGCTGGTTGTGCATCCCCGAAAAGCAATGGCATTGACACAAAAGAGCTTGTCAGAGATAGCAAAGGGAAATGCCAGCAACAGTTTTGCAAATATAATGATTCCATCAGTACATTGGAGAGATGTGCAATAACAATGACCAGAATAGTGCTGGTTACATCGTTTAATGTAGATCACTTTTGCTATGAATTATACCTTTTTTTACCTTAAAAATCCTTTGCAAACTGGTACTGATTGTTACAAAGCAGTCATTATTCGTTGAATTGCTGTTGGAAGATGCTGGGAAGGTCCATTAGGTCAACCAATCTGACCTCAAAAGAGTAATGGATTATTATAACAGTATCTAGCGGCCTTATCCAATTTCAGTTGGACCCTCTCTGTATGGATAAATAGTTGCTCGGCCAATGAATTTATAATCAAGCTGTATAAAATGTGGGAGATGAAACTGAGTTAGTGTCAAAGTAGATCAGTAACAGCCTAGCCAAAAACTCGGATTTTCTGACAGAAAGCTAGTATGTAAGACCCTGGAGTCTATTGCCTCTTTATCTTGTCTTCATTATTCGCAGAAACCCATCAGTGAATAATGACATAATGATTCTACTGCTTATTCAATAGATTTAACAGATGTTGACTTTGGATTTTTTTTTTCTTCTTTTTTTTTTTTTTTTACCCCCCAAGTACATTGCCTCAAAAATTCATCCTTCTCAGGATCTGTTTATAGATCGATGACAACTTTTAAAAATTTTGATATTAAAACAGGATAACTGTTGTGTAATTTAGACCATCTTAATACGCTGTGTGTATAACTGATGATATACTTTGTGTCCTTTAATAATAGAAGATAAATATTTTTAAAATTATATTTTTGATCAGCTTTGTGTGTATTCAAACTGCTTAGCAATGTCACTGGCAGGAATTACTTTAAAGAGATACTTGTAGTCTTTCTCAAAGGCTACTAAAGTTCACAAACAGTTGTCTACACCTCTATTTAAACAATCACAAATGTTCAGTGTGATTTTATAAAGAAAGCTCAGCCCCATCATCAGAGATTGAGTGAAAGCTTGCTAACGTGAGCTCTGACCAGATATTATTAATATCTGAAGTTTGTAAACACCAAAGGGAGGAGCCATAATCAGAATGACGAGCAGATGGTCTGACAACCAATAAGTCATCATAACAAAGAAATGGAAAATTGTAGTGGGGTGTTAGGAAGAACATCCTCATCATCTGGGATTATTAGGCTTGAAATATTCTCTCTGAGAAGTTGTGAAAATCCCCAATTTGAGACTCTTGGTTAGAACACAATCTATAATTTAAAGCAGTATCCTCTATATAATGTGGCACCTCTTGTATATATGGAAACACTTAAAAAAAGGAAGTTGTGAATCTCATGTCAGATGTCCTCTACATTGAAGCCAAACATATACAGGAAATAGGAGAAAGAAGCAAACAAATGAAGGGATCCATGAAAGGTAAGAATTTTTCTTAGTTGGCTTAAAAAAAAAAAAAAAAAAAAAAAAAGCAAATGTACTGTATAACTAATTTTTACATCCTAAGAAGTTCTAATTCCATGTAAATCACATGGAATTAGAACTTCTTCAAGTTGTATAAACAAGGATATGTTTTCCAAGGTTGAGAAGAATTTTCATTATCACATAATGGCCCAATAGCTTAAAACATGTTTACTCTTTCATGCACAGAAATTGATACAATGTTTCGTGTATACCTATAACATACAAATTTCCATTAGATAATCAATACCACTTGCTAAATCTTGCCTAAAAAAAACCAAACCGAACAAAAAAGAACACACAAAACCCCAACATGACAACAACAAAAAAAAAAAGCAAAAAGAAAAACAACACACCAACAAACAACACCTCCCACACCAACCCCCCCCCCCCCCCCCCCCCCCCCCCCCCCCCCCCCCCCCCCCCCCCAACATAAAAAATTGGAACTAAACGATCCATTTCAAGTAAGCAGCATTTACCCTTTCTGCACCAGTCCATGTCCAATTAGGATCCTCTCAAGCAAAACTGCCTATTAAAGAACACGGAGTTCAGTCCACTTAGTAACTCTGAATAATCTGGACTTAAATTCAAAAGATTTATACAAAATAAATAACTCCATACCACTAGTATAATCTATCTTTTTTTTTTCATACTTACTTGAACCTTTGGAAAAAAACATGAAAGCTCAAACTGTTTTTTCATTCACTAAATTTGCCTCCACACATGAACAGGATCAGAAAAATAACCTAAGTCAAGAAGGCTGGGGAAAGAAGTTAATAATTACGTTAGAGTCTTGGAAACACGCAGACCCTGAAATACTTGGTTTTACAAGAATGAACTGCTGTCTTCCCTTCACGTTATTATGTTCAGCCTTTACGAGTCTGAACCCTAAAAGAAAGAGTGTCTTTGTGACTGGTTGGTGAACACAGGGAGAGTCCAAAAAGTGATTGAGAGTATCAAATGGTTATATTATTCCTTGATGGAGTGACCTTTTTGCTGTTGGAGAGCAGGGAGAATGATCAAGGGTGATTTATTTTGAGACCACAGTCATTTTTAGAAAATAAAATACAGGTCCGTTTTGATTCAGAGAAGTGAACAGCTACACACACTTTTGAACACAACCTAGAGGCTGGTGTGAGGCCACCAGAAGGTTATGAGAGAGCTGAGAATGGGAAGAATCATGAAGCCCAAGGCTGAGTTGGCCCTGGCTCTAAGGACATCAGTCTAGCTTAGGCTAACTCTGGAGAGGGCTTTCTATACGAATTTGAATTGCAATCAATGCAGGTATAGGTCATTTGAATAGAAAGTATGCAGACCAGGAGATGGATCTGCTTATACCTGGACCCTGAGCATGTAGCATGCGGGAGGGGATAATGATGGTTAGCAGAATGCATTGCCCCACTATTTCTTACAACAGCACACTGGGGATATTGGTTAAGACTAGTAATAAGTATAAAAAAGGGTGATATGTAAAAAAATTATAAAAAAACACTCTGGGGTGAATCTTACCTAAATCATTAACAAAACTGCCAGTAAGCTTATATTTATTCGATCCCTCACTCCAAACATTGTCACAGTACCAGTGAACAAAATATCTGATAAGCAGTGAAATCATAGAAAGTTTTGGGTTGGAAAAGACCTTAAAGATCATCTAGTTCCAAGCCCCCTACCATAGGCAGGGACACCTTCCTCTAGACCAGGGTTGCTCAAAGCCCCATCAAGGCCACACTGGCCTTGAACACTTCCAGGGATGGGGCATCCTTCCAGTGTTCACCACCCTCACAGTAAATAATTTCTTCCTAATATCTAATCTAAATCTCCTCTCTTTTACTTTAAAACCTTTACCCCTCATCCTATCTCTACACCCTGATAAAGAGTCCCTCCCCATCTTTCCTTTAGGCCCCCTTGAAGTACTGAAAGGGGCTATAAGGTCTCCCCAGAGCCTTCTCTTCTCCAGGCTGGATAATCCCAACTCTCTCAGCCTGTCTTCACAGGAGAGGTGCTCCAGCCCTCTGATCATCTTTGTGGCCCTCCTCTGGACTTGCTCCAACAGGTCCATGTCCTTCTTATGTTGGGGGCCCCAGAGCTGGACGCAGTACTGCAATTGGGGTCTCACCAGAGCAGAGAGGGGCAGAATTGCCTCCCTCACCCTTCTGGCCATGCTTCTTCTGAGGCAGCCAGGATGTAGTTGGCATTCTGGGTTACAAGCACACATTGCCGTCTTGTGTTGAGCTTCTCATCAACCAACACCCCCAAGTCTCCTCAGAGTTTCTCAGTCCATCCAAATGTTACCCATCACAAGTAGCCAGATGGTACTTTCAGTACCCAAGGCTCCTAGATTTGCTTTGAGTCAGCATTAAGTTTGTTTCAGAAGTGAGCCCTGCCAAAAATATTATAGGAATAACAGGCTAGTTGAACCTACATTTCTATTTGGACTGTGAGGAAGCTATCAGTCTGGGCACTCTTTTCAAATATCTTATACACGGAAATCAATTTTTGATGTGGACATCGGTGTCAAACAGGGATTAGATTAAAACTATTAGTTCTGTGCCCAGCTAGGAGTGCTTGACCCATAGTTATCTCCTTCTAGATACCTATTAGGCAAGACCATCTTCCCAGTAACCCACTGATGCCATGCTAGAAGAAAATTCTGCTCCTTGACTTTTGCATTTTATTTCTTAAGGGAAACTTCCATAGACAGGTAATACTTCATTCTACTATAAACTGGATTGTAGAAATGAGAGCTCAGTATGGAAATTTTCCATCTGTGACCTTGAGCTCTTAGGAGAGTTAGAAGATTATTCAGAAAAAGGTCACTTATATAGTTGGTAAGAAAAACAAGTTCATTGCCATGAAGTTTGATTTCTTGACAGTGGGAGCTATAGCTTCAAAGTTTCAAAGGCCAGCTAATAGAAAAAGAATTGTTGAAAACTAATGTTTGTGCACCAGCTCTAATGACTGAAGTGAGCTTCAGATAGTACTGGTGCAGAGCCAGGTTCTGAGGGAAAGGTATTGTGTTTGAACAGTAAAATACGAAATAAATTCCCATTCTCCTCTTCCTTCTCAGCCCCTAAACCTGAGAAACATTCCAATGTTAAAAAGCGTCACCACAGAGGAAAAAAATCAACCTCATCTGTTGGAGATGGTACTTCAGACCATTTCTGACCAACTTGTATTCAATTCCATTTTTAGCACAGTAGAAAATGGAACCAGATGGGAATGATAAAGTTGTCTATACATTCGCTTCATTCAAAGCTGCAAGCTGCACTGAAAAGAATGCATATTTCTTTGTGCTCTGAGAAATAATGTAAGTAGGAAAAAAAAAAAAAACACAAAACAATGCATGGCAATATAATAATATCCAGGTACTGCACAAGACTAAGTAATCTAGTATGTGTGTGTGCGAGTGTGTTCATGCATGGGAGAGAGGGAAGAAGGAAAGACAAATTCAGGGTTTTCTTCATTGCTGCTATGATGGGAGGCTTATTTGGAAAAAATGTCATAAAATGCTAGGTGAAAACAAAGAATCAGCTTCAATTATTTTTTTTTCACTTCTTGATGACTGTCTTTCTTTGATTTCAAGCCTAGCTGAACTTTACCTAGTATTGACACATGATTTGAGGAGCTCATTTGTGCCTTCCTAGAGTTGCCTTCCCTCCTCCTCTCTGACTGGGTTCAAGGCACCTACCTCCAGTCACCCTGCCAGAGACAAGACAGGGAATTTAAATGCTTATTTAGCATTTAAAAAACAAAGGCTATGCTTACCTCTTAAGCAAAATCAATTGATCACCAATATTGAGTAAACACTGTTTAGTCACAGCACACAGACCTTGAGGGATTTATGAGCAGCTACAAGCTCACCTCTTGACTTCAGTTGGAAGCTGGGCTGCTTGTCTGAGTAGCAGACTCTGACTGGTAATGTCTTGTGCAAATGAATTTAGATATTTTCTCAGCTTGTATTCATAGTCTACAAAAGGTAAATATCCCCCAATTGCACCTACTTGGAGCTGAATTATCGACTTCATCTTTGAAGTGCAAATGAGCTGAATGAAAACAGACTGCAACACAGGAGCTATTTCTACTAGCTCATTTATGGTGCATTAACAGTATAGTAAGGAAAGCCTTCTATTGCTATGGATTGTAATCCCCGGTCCAATTATCCTGAAGATGAAGGCAAAATGCCATCCATGTATGAGGCGATCAATAGTGGTCATTTCTTAAAATTCTTTACTTCCCCTTCTTTCCAGCAATCCAGGTTGCAGGATCTTCCATAAATTGCTCTTTCATGGTTATCAGCCCTTCTGTTTCTAAAAGCCAGACTTATGGACTACAGTTATGAAAATAAACTGCTATAAACAATCTTTCAGTAGGTTAAAACTATCAGTATTTATAGTGAATGGAAACTCCTATAGAAACTTCTAATCAGCATAGTCTGTCTAATAAAAGTAGTCTCTGACTAAATAAGTATGTTATGAAAAGATATAGAATATATGAAAAAAAAAAGAAAAGCATGCCTAATTATAACAGACCCTACCTTTTATGAAGTTTTATTAATAAATACATATATGCATGAAGTCACACCATATGAAAAATACAAACCCCTCAATTCTCCTGTAGAATTTGCTAAAGGGCATTGTATCTTCATGTAATACCATTCTCAAACTCTCATCCGAAAGAGAAGAGGTGCCCTCTTATTTTCCTAAA
Organism: Alca torda; assembly: GCA_008658365.1. NCBI lineage: Eukaryota > Metazoa > Chordata > Aves > Charadriiformes > Alcidae > Alca > Alca torda. Next base: position 8,049,600 of record CM018101.1, read on the forward strand.
GCATCATACCCACTTGTTTAGTCTTCTATCTTCAGGCATGTTTTCTCTGTGTAAAACTTTCTTCTCACTCTTACCAGTTTTGTGTCACTATATTTGGATGCTTCTCAAAACTTCCAATTTAAACACAGTTTCAGTTTATTTGAAAAATACTGTTTATCTTAAGAAAATCCTGGATGCTGTACAGTCAGTTTATTTGTCATTGTGTGTGTGTGTGTGTGTGTTTCCATTTATTTTATTTGATAAAGCAAGATATTGCTCTCATTTTAGAGACAGCTAAAGATACAATTGAGGTTCAGGTCATAGGTGTAGATGCTTGAAAGAGGAATGTCTTCATTGGAGGAAGTAGCCCTCAGCATGCATAATCAATGGACAGGTAGTTATTATGGTCATTGCAATCTAGGATGAGATTCATCTCATCCTCAAGTGCATTTATAAAATATGGCAAACATATATACTATATCCTCCCCAAATTACTGGTTTAATCCATTAAGAACAAAGACAGTGAGGAATGGCTGCCTGCAATGGTGACATCTAGCTTGTAGCTATTGGAAATAATCTTAAAATTAATCCCAGTTTTAGCATAAAAAGCAACAAGCCAAAGAGTCACAGTGAGCACTAAGGCATTTTCAGAATCAGTACCATTGTTGAGATTGCACAATGAGCTTCAGAGGGGTCTCAACCTCTGGAAAGCATCTATCTGCTTTCTACAGTGATCTGAGATCACAAAATGATCATAACCTTCGTTATTTTAGTTCAAACTGTTAAGATCAGTGTGTTATCTGGAAACAGAAATATTGTACACAATTTTGGGCCACAATTTAAGCTGCTATGATCTTTCCTAGCAAGGTAAATGACCTGTGTTTAGTGGAAGCTAGGTACATCAATGTCCAACACCATATTAAATTCTGACTGTCTTAGTTTTATATGGGATTCTTTAAAGCCGACTAAAGCAGACTATGAGGTAAGGAGGATGCCTGGAGTAACTGAATAGCTTTTCCATCATCGGGGTTTTGCTATTCTAGCAATCAAGGTACATGCATAGTTCTGTCTACAATATGGAAGTTTCTCAAATTTATTTAAAAATTCTATTCACAAAAATAATCTATGAACTAAGGAAGGATCTAGTTTATAGATTAAAAACTATGGCTAAGAACAACTGCAGATATTTATCCAAGGTCACAGGAGATCTGGATGTGCTCCTGAAATCAAATTCTACTGTCCTGAACCCCTTTTCAGACTCCTCTTGGGACTGGTTTCATATTTAAAGAGTTGCCTGAGAATCACAGAGCTACATGAAATTCAATTTTTATAAGTGATCCTTCCATTTATCTGAGGAAAATACCATTCTGTTTGGGCTCAGTCCAAAACAAATTATGTAGGTACAATGGAAACACAGCTATCCCATTTCCAGGATAATTTTTATCTGCACTACTCTATAAAGCTTTTGCCAACTTCAAAGTTCAGATTTACTTTGTAAAGGCAGAATTAATTTTCTTGATTGCTAATCCATCACCACTAAGTATGATGCATATGGTATCAAACATAGGTATTTCTGCTATCATTAATTGTGGCACATTGTCACAACCGATAAGGAAATGCAATATGAGAACAAGAAAACAGTCGCTGGATTTGGCAGCTTACCCTTGTTTTTCTAGTCATCATGGCAGGTACCAACCGAAACCCTTAACTCAGGAGGGTGACTGTGTGAATAAGCGAGGAAAAGAAACTCAGGACTTGGAGAGCATCAATCATTCAGCTGTGTGAATCACAGTCAGTTTGCAGTGCTGTTGTTCAGTGAAAGATAAAGACGGATAGGTCTGAAGGGAGGAGAGGGGAAAGTTCTGTAAAAATCCTAATGCTCAGGAGCAAAAGCGTAACTTTTGGCCCTGAGGATTTTGCTAGAGAAAAGCAGAGGCAGTGACACAGAGATGAGAGAAGGAAATTAACATGTGCTTGATAAAAGAGAAATCAAATAAGGAACTGTGGTTAAATGACAGATAAAGTATAGCTGAAGTGATAAGTATCATACGAGAGACAGGAAAGGAAATTAACAAAACGTAAGTTAGCGGGGTAGAAAATATCTGGGTCCAAGCCCAACAGCAGGTAGAAATACTCAGGTCAAGAGGAAGAGAATAAGCTGTTTTCCTTTTTGAGAAAGAAAATGCTAACGTAAAGTGCTAGGGAGGGTTTCGGAAATAAATTTGTTTTTCTGTTTCAGTTTGCTTTATGGGGAAATAATAGAATCACTGAAATAGCTGTGAATTACAGATTAAATCATTTTATTATTAAATAAAAAAGTCGGTGGAGGTAGATCCTTTTGAGATTGTATAGATGTCCTCCAGAGTATCCCCATAATATGGCAAGCTTATATAAGCAGAGAAGTAAGCAGGCGAATCCTGTATTTTAAATTCGTAGAAGCTGTTATGATTATCTTTGCTGACCTCCAGTGTAATGCAGACTTTGAACTGCACAACAATTTCTGCTTTAGGTGAGGAACTAGTGTTTAAAAGTTGCTGGACAATGCTGCAGCCCATTTTGCACCAAAAGGATCCCATCAATTCATCCAGGCATCTCAACAAGATACTGAAATCTTCTCCAGCTCCTGGTTTAACCCAGTAGCTGGGAGGAAAAAATAATGGTAATTTGAAACCACCTTAATCCTGCCCATTTATTGCTAATCTGTGAGTTGAATGTTGCATCACTCAGTAGCACAAAGTAGATTTTTAACAATATTGCATTGTTATTGCCTTTACTGTGAAGGGAAACAGTCTTAAGAAGTGGACTCTGGATTTGATTAGTTTCTTCTCTTTTGAGTTTGCCAGGTGATAGGCCTCCAAAAGTTATATTGGGATATAGAACTGAGACAAGGGATTGGCTTGCCTCTCATAGTTTACTGTCAATTTAGGTGTTTTTTTTGGTTTTGGTTTTGGTTTTTGTTTTGTTTTTTTTTTTTTTTTTTTTTTTTTTCTTTCTAAATGTGGGCTTCTTATTAAATCAATCCCTGACTTTTCAGTAAAAACCAGAAATAGACTTCAGCAAAATACCTGTTCCCATTCCACATTGAACTCTGTTCTGAAGTCCAGCTTTTCTCAGCTCTATTATCGAAGGGGCAAATTGCAGATCTCTGCACTCGTGACTTCCAGAGTGTACTTCCCACTCGCCTCATAGGACCTCTCTTTCTTATTTCTCTGTTGGTTAATGCTAAACTATTTTGCTATCACAAATCATTCATGCTTATCCTTCTGTAACTTATGAATCTTCAGCAGTTTCATATATCTTCATTTAAGTGAGCTAAAAATAGCTGTTCTGGGATCAGGAAGTAAAACAGATGCTATAACAGTGCTGTAATAATAATAATAATATAATAATAATCACAATAAAAATAAACAATGGTAATATTGATAAGCGATTACTATTCTTTTAACTGTTTAAACTACACTAAATATATACTAAGTGATATTATAAACATATGATACACTGTATGATGCATTACATACTTCTGACATATTTTAATTTAAACTTTTTTTATAACACATATATTTAAATGTACATATATGTATGCATGTATGTATCTCTGCGTGTATATATCTATATGTGAACATATATGTGAATATATTTCTATATATGTAGATAATACATATAGCTATATATACACACAAATGATCACACATTAGCTCAGCTAGTTCTATTCTGCAGAAAAAACCCACACATTCAAATAGCACTAAATTTATTTGAGTCACCTTTCAAAATTCAGCCTCATTTTCTGGATATCTCACACACGTTCATGAGCAGATGAATATCTTTGGTACAGAAACGTATCCAAAAAACATATGCAAGTTCTGTCTCCTTGTGACTCATTCTTCCTATGGAAAGTTTATCACTGAAGGTACCAGTCTAGTACATTCTTCAACTGGTTTGTAACAGGAATGGTTTGCAAAGTCCAGTATTAAGAGCAATACTGAAGGTAACTCAGGAAATCCCATTTTCTTTAGCACAATGGTTTGCCTAAAGTTAGGGCTAAGAGATGACCACAAAGAAAGAGAAGGAGCTGGAAAAGAGTTTCTGTGCTGCCTTGCACAGCCAAATCAAAGCTGTTGCATGCAGCATGACGTAAGGGTACTTTCACTGACTTGTAAATTGAGAGAGAAGAGGGGTTGCAGCGTCTTTAATTTGAATAAATTGCCAAGTGAAGGACTGGGAAAAGTGATAAACTCAGCGCAAGACAGGGAAGCCACTTGTGGGGTGAAATCGCCAACAGTAAATTGAGGGCCTGGTCCTTTTTGAAATAGATGTGAGTCTTTCATTGACTTCTGCAGGTTTGGATCAAGCTAACAGCAGGAAAGCATAATTTAGCCACCTGAACGTGCAGAAGAAATTCAGAGGGAAGGGATGCACTAAGCCTCGCTGGCACAAGGCCGTGGGCTCTGGAGGTGACACATCACCCCTGCCCCAGCTCTCACAAAAAGATGGATAGGAACAAACACAGGAGGCCGAGGCCAATGCCACAATTTTCGAATGACCCTGTAAAGCAACCCTTCCACCAGCCTCATGTTTCACCTACACGCAGAAGTTAAGACAATGCAAATACACACCAAAACAGGCTTTTGTGTAAATTCAATATTATTACAGTATACAAAAAAGGTAATATGCAGCAAAGTACCATTTTAATGCATACTAATTAAAGTGGGAAATTACCAAACATGAATTCACTTACCACTTCATTTACCATGTTACATTATAGATCTGGTAACCTTTATATTCAATAATAAAATCTGTGACTAATTCCTAAAATAAACTCTAAAAAATCAGTTCTTTGCTGAAATCTAGCATATGCCAGAGAAGCAAGTTAATAAACAGTTTCCAAATGATTTTGGAACGTTTTAAATACTGTGGGCCTGATCCACAGCTGGTGTAAATTGGCATATTTCTTGTGACTTCAAATGAATTAATACCACTATGGATTTGGCTTTATGTGTTTCCCCCCCTTAATTCTATGCCTTTTTTTTTTTTTTTTGGGGGGGGGGGGGGGTTTGTGGGGGTTTGTTGCTTTGTTTTTTTTTTTTTTTTTTTTTTTTTTTTTGTTTTCAGACAGAACAGTACTTCAAAACAAATGTATTTAAATCTCTCAGAAAATCCACTGCATAGACGAATGTTAAGGTATTAAAATAGAGAACTTCTAGTCTTTTCTTACATGCTACATGCATGGAAAAACAGGGGCCTATACCAGGTTCTTCCCAATTCCATGGAAGACCATGCTGAAAGATCATGCTAGATTATTGTCAAAGGTATGAGTGGATGAAGAGGGATTTTATAATTCTTCTTCCTCTCCTGAGTCAATTTATCCCTTCCCTGTTGTATGAGTATTAAACTTATAAGCGTTAAATGCTTTCCCCTTATTGCAATTGAAGAGCAAGGGGAAATATTTTTTCTACCCAACCTGTTGTCTCACTTATCTCACCTCTGCTCTGGTTAGAAGTTTCTTCCTTTCCCTTTGGTCTGCCCATCAAAACCTGTCCCACTTCATCAGCAATACATTTCTTGAATTGCAAATAAATTCCAAGTATGTTTGGGATAGGGTAGAAGGCACAAAGAAAATGACAAAATAAGACAAATTGTAAACAAATGTGACAAGCTGAATAGAAAATGAGAAAACCAGGTGCAAAGCTAGCATGGCCTTGCATGAATATTACTCACAGCAGAGCTGAGAAAATGCCTGATCAACACTTTTGTTTTTTCTTTACACCCTCTTTTTCTTTCTTTTTCCCACTAGACCTAAAAGGGTCTAGCTCACTTGTCAGCTAAGGATGTGTCCGGTGTTTGTATGCTGTATAGACTTTATCCGTCTAAGAGAAAACCATGATTTTAGACCCCACACATCAGCATGGCCAAGCAAACAGTCACTGGGAAAAAAATCTCTGCAGTTTTCTCCCAGCATAGTTTCTGAACTGCAGTTCCCTTAGTCCCCAAAGACCAAATAGGTCTATTACCAGACTGCTAGGACACTGCTGAATTGCCCTCGGAGAAGGAGAGATACCTTTCACAGAAACTTAAAAGTGTTGCTAAATTTTCTCCTTCCTTATTTGGGCACAACGTTCCTTGAGTATTCTAGTTTCTAACTCATGTCCTCTGGAGTTAAACATGGGGATGAGTTAATCTTTTCCATTTTAAGGGGATTTTTTTTCCCCACTATGTCTACATTTTAATTATATAATTACTGCTGGTGGTAACAGTTATATATATATTTAATTTTTCTATCTTCATCACTTCGTACAATATTTGATGATCTTCCACTGTAGTGTATTAGTCTCCTGTTATCATTGTCTGTATCGGTAATGCAAGTACCTGCTTTTAATTTGTACTAATAATAAATTCAGCTGTTTAGTACAATTGGAAAGGAAAGATGGAAAAGCAAAAGCTGAAGTAAGTTTTTGGCTTATTATCTGAGGGTTGTCTTCAGTTATTATTGATTTGCACATAGATGGAACAGGGCGAAGAATGTGATTTGGACCTAAACAGTTCTATAGAAATTAAATAAAACCATTTTCTAGATCAATCACTACTCAAACTTTCTCCCTGCAGATTCTCCACGTATTTACTTTGGAAATTTGTGGCCTTTTGAACGTGTCCTTTATGCACGCTGTTACGGTCCCAAGAGAGAAACTTCCATTCCTGTTTTGTAAAGAATTCACCTGGCAGCAGTATTCTGAGTGGAAACAAAATCATTGACTAAAAATATCCACATGTCAAAGACTATTTTGAATAAATGTATCTTTCTATGCTATACTTGTACAGTGTCTTGCACGATGAGCAAGGCTTGTAATGACATCATTGTTATTATTGTCATATTATTTTTTCTAACAACTTTCACACATTCATGTTCTGTTACCAGTATTTCTTGTACTGAATGTTTCTAATTGCATCAGCTTTTTTGTGCAGACTAATCTTAGGAATTAATATATGTAATTACTGGTCCAAAAAAAAACACTGTAAAAAATCTTACGTGAATTTCTACATGAATTAATTTCCCTTATACACACTTTTCTATGAACATTCAAGACACTGAGATTTCCTGCCAGGAATGTGTTTATCAAACACTTATTACTATTAGCAGTAATAGTTTTAAAGCTGCAAATATTTCCAGTGAGATGTGCTTGCTCTTTTATCCAGTCAAGAAGACTGTATTAAGATTATGAAATTTCTCTTGCCAATTGCAAATAAGCACTGAGTTAAAATGGCAGAAAAAAAAAATAAATAATCACGGTATCTCTACAGGATTAATACTAAAAAAAATAAGGCAGAAAAGTCTGTCAAATCATTTCAGATAGCAAATAAATCTGAGAAGGCTGTGATCTGCTGGGAAGTAGAAGGAAGCTAATTTGTCAGATAAATGATTTGTTGTGAATTGTTCTGTTATCTCTGTTCAAGGGGAATGAGCCTTGATTCTGGAAGGTTTTGAGACAGTCCTGCCGGTTTCTAAACAGTCTCAAGTCCCATTGTGGGAGAATATCCATTTCTTTCAAATACAGAGTGATTTTGATGAGATGTGGCGCAACGTCCACGCCAGAGGAGAAGAAATCTGCATTCTGTTCCCACCTCCACCATGGGTCTGCTGCATGACCTTGGGCAAATCACTTATCCTCTCTGAACAGCAGTTCCTCCATCTGAAAATTGGGCATGATACTATATTTGTAAAGCTCTTTCGGACCCAGGATGAAAAATAGCTAGACGTTAGTATTATTATATATTTCATTGCTGACATCTATTACTGAGTACGTATTTCACAATGACAGCTGTCACAGTATGTATATTTCTATAATGACAACTATCACAGCATGTATATTTCTGGGATGACAACTACCATATTAGGGTGTGTATATTTTTGGAATTAAAGCTATAACAACATACATTGTTCTAAAACTGTAACACTAATTGTCATATACCTTTCACAAATACACAGTGTGTTATTACAAGGCATCAAATTTTTCTTCATGTTTCATTTTTATATACATAATAAATGTATACATAAAGTGTAATATATATTCCATGTTGTTTGAAATCTATCAAATTGCCTTATCCTAATAAAGCACTTTTGTACAAAGCAATCTCTAGTAACAATGTGTAGAAATGCATGTAATATGAAAGACTTTTAATGGCTAACAATTCAGCATGGCAGTATCAATGAAATCTTTCACAGCATATATTAGACAGTTAAACATTGCAATCTGCACTTCACACTGATATCCAATAACTAAGGAAATACCAGGAACAGTCAAAAGCTAAGAAGGTTTTTTTTTCTTCCTTGTTTTCTTGCCAAAATTTATCTATATATTTTAAAAATGCATTTGTTATGTAGTCAGAGGAAGAAAACACATTCCTGTAAAATCAAAAAGGAATTGTTCTTTCCTAGCAGTGCAATTCATGTTAGGATTATATCCAGTTGACTGCTTGATAGCAGAATGCTTGCCTATTTTTCAAATTAGAAATTACTTACAACTTATAATGCACTTTGAATTATTTTCAAATTTAAAAAATTGAACATAAGCTTATTTAAAATTTTTAACATTATAAGATACCTATTTCAGCATTGGTTAGTAAGTTAATTCTCTTGATAACAAAGCAAGTTTCATGTTGAAGAAAGACTAAACTGTCCCACAAGAGAATATTCTTATATCATGGAAAAGCTCAGAGTTGGAGCTCATTTCAGACCCTTGTTTGCAGTTTGAACACCTCTAATGTCCAAAATCTAGGTGGGAAAACTTTCCAATTTAACTAGAGATATTTAGTAAAGTGAGACTGAAGTTCCCGGTTTCCTGGGTCTCTAAATGAGATCACAGAATCATAGAATGTATTGGGTTGGAAGGAACCCTTAAAGGTCATCTAGTCCAACCCCCCTGCAGTAAGCAGAGATGAGGCAGGGAAAATAAAAAATACAGTTAAATACAGAGCTTGTTCTTTTTTACTTTTAAGACCTTTAGTTGCCTAAAACCATGAAAAAAAATATGTATTTTTTAAAGCCTAATTTCATTCACTCAGGTTTAAAACGTTGATTCTCTGGCCTTTCAGTTCTGCAGTACAAACCAGTTTAATGTCAAGGACTTTCAAAAGGGAATCTCTTGCAGCCATTCAAGTTGCTAATGCCAGTTTCTTTAGCCTTAATAGGTCCAACATCTCCTTGCAAACTATGATATTAACTCCTAGCCTCTCACTAGTTATTTTTCCCAATGACCTCCTGTGCTGGTTTTGGCTGGGATAGAGTTAATTTTCCTCAGAGTAGAAACTATGATTTGGGTTTTACTTATGGGCTACAATTTGGGTTTGTGCTGAAAACAGTGTTGATAATACACAGAAGTTTCAGTTACTGTTAAGCAGTGCTTATACAGAGTCCAAGCCTTTTCTGCCCCTCAAACTGATGCTATGAAATGCCGAAGTTAAGACTCAGATTTAATATAAGACTAAGATTTAATATACAAACCGTACTTCAATACCTCCCTGCCAGCGAGTAGGCAAGGGTGCACGAGAAGTTGAGAGGAGACACAGCTTGGACAGCTGACCCCACCTGACCAAAGGGATACTCCATACCGTATGTCATCATGATCAACAATAGAAATAACGGGAAGGTTGGCAGGGAGGTCGTTGCTCGGGAAATGGCTGGGCATCGGTTGATTAGTGGTGAGCAATTGTTTTCATTTGTATCACTTGTCTTTTTCGGTTTTATTTCTCTATCTTTGTTATTTTCCTTTTCATTACAATTTTAGTAGTAGTAGTAGTAGTAGTAGTAGTAGTAGTAGTAGTAGTAGTGGTAGTAGTATAGTAGTAGTATTACTATTAAGTAATAGTAGTAGTACTGTTTTATTTTATTTCAATTATTATACTGTTCTTATCTCAACCCCTGAGTTTTCTCCCTTTCAGTCTTCTGAGTCTCTTTTCCACCCCGCCCAGGGGGACTGAGCGCATGGCTGTGTGGTGCCTCCTGTGGTGCCATGACACCTCCACTGTCTGAGATACCAATACTCCAATGCTGTTTGAGCTCTTGAGCTCAAGTCCAAGCAAGTGCTCTGGCGGATGCAGGACCAAAAGTCTGTCTCCTGGAAATGTACACTGCTATGGTTACCTCTGTGAACCTGCAAAGCGGCTAGGTTGATATCTTTGACAATAGTGTGGGACTTTTCTATCTGTTCACACTTCTGTCTGCTGATATACTGCAGGTTATATGGCAGCAACACCACTTAGGGTTGTGTGTATATGGGTGCTGCAGCACCAGCGTTCACAATGATATGCTCTAAAAGATGCCTCTTAAATATTGAAATGAATATAATTAACCAAATGACTGCCTTCTGCTCACAGATGCAAAAAAAAAAAAAAAAACAAAAAAAAAAAAAAACCAAAAACCCTGGCTGAATTGTGAGGAAAAAATACTACCCTCTGTTGTACCCATAAGAAAAAAAAACATGTTTCACCCAAGGCACAGCCTTGTACTTATTAGTATTAGTTCCAGAACCACTGCTAAGTCAAGTATTTTGAGATGCTAGTCCATGAATAATAATGCCAGAGAAGTACAATAATTAATAGAACATGAGGATATTCCCTAAAGAGCATGAGCAGCATTGCAAGAGGGATGCATGCCTCTCCTTTGAAATTTGTCTGCTACGGCCTCTTGAACTTTGATTTTGAAAGGTGGGGAAGACGTAAAATGAATTACACTTCATTAACAATGTCGAGGAAGATGGAGCCCTCTCTTCTCTGGAGAAACAGCCTTTAATTGTTAAATTCCCAGAATTCCCCAGTGCACATCAAACTGGATTCACTCTCGTGCTCTGGCTGGGCGCAGGTGATGGTTTTCATTAGCCATTCTTTCTGTTGACCCTGATGTCATCATTGTTATTGTTATTTATTTTAAAGTGCCTCGTTCTCCCCTGGATTGCAGGCGTTTCACACAAAACCCATATCCACTAAGCAAATATTAGCATAATGGCAGAAAAACAACTTTTCAAGAATGTTTTCTATCAATTTATCACTGACGGACCGACATCCCTAGAGGCTCAGGTTTGCTTAGTCTGCTAGCAATTACAACAGAAACAAGCTCCCATAGCACACACCTCTTACCATTCTGACTCTAACCTTGACCTGGAAAGGGCATTTTCTAGGGGTGAGAGGATGTCTTAACCTATTCATTACTTTTCTTTCCTTTTTAGACAGATGGAGGAAAATCATTCAGTTAGTGATGATCTTAGCAAGCAACACTATATTAGCCAAAATGAAGAGTAATTCAGGGTAGCAGGAAAAACAGCACAGACACCGAAGTCATGAATTTCATGCTTTTCTTCACCCACTGGGGTACACATTTTAGAGGTGCTCAATCCTTATCAGATTTAAGGGGGGACATTTTATTTTTTCTTGGGCTTTTATACCTCTTTAAAGGAACAAGGGAGAAATGGGACTTCCTAAGTGTTTTGGTTTGATTTTTTTAGTTGGTTTGGTTGTGTTTGTGTTTTTGTTTTGTTTTTGTTTTTGTTTTTGTTTTGTTTTTCTAGAAAGAATGTAACTGTTATCTATAGGCACCTCGCTGAGACAATTACCGCACTGGGTGGTGCTCTGGTGGTGGTGCACTCCCTGGACTCTTTTGCTTTCTGTTTATTGTGCTTCTTTGAAGCAGCCCTTAGAAAACCTTCATGAAAGGTAGATGTTGATATAAGGGCAAACTCCAATAAGTCCCACACAAGCTCTTGGAAGAAGGAACAAATGGAGGGAAGAGTGGTGTCTCTTGACTTCCTTCTTTGGTCTATGTTTGTGAGTTGTATGTTCTAAGATGTGCACGTCCTAATTCTCAGTGTGCAAAGCCTTCTTCCTATAGCTTTGTGCAAGAGAAGTCTTGTGATGACCTTAAATCGTAGAGAAGCTACTGCAACGTCAAACGTTCATGCAACAGGAAACGGGGACTGCTGCTGCCATTTGTTCTCAAACTCGTTCTATTCACAATCTACTCTGCAGTCTTTACATGCTGCGATGGTGTGAGAAGCTCTTGAGTCCCTTTTCAAATAGTTCAACGGAAATCACTCTGACTTACCTACACTTTGAAAACATGCCTGGTCTCTTCCAACAGAATGGCTTTTCTCAGTGTAATCGATACTGTGAGTGAGGCTGTGTGGTCAGGGCAACTCACTAACCACATCTACCAGTAATACCTGGGTACTTAGGTCTTTCTGAATTCTGCTTGTACATTCAGTCCACTACAAGTTTAGCTCCGGTACATTTACATAATACATGAAAAGTAGAGAAAGTCTCATCCATGAATCTTGGAATACCTTCCATGACACATGGATTCCTACTGAAATCTTTGCAAAGTCAACAAAAGGTAAATGCATAAAAATCTGGTGTCTAGACATCTCTAGCTCTCCAATTGTCTGGTTGTCTATAATTAGCCAAGTCAGACAATGCTCAGACTACACTTCTGGGGCTTTTGCAAAGCTGTTTTAATTGCTCACTGAAATTACCCATTCAGTTCCAAGAAGGTAGTTAAGAAACAATTTCTACTTTTTTGTGTCAATGTTTTGCACACAAATTGTTTAAGAAACAAACAAACAAAAAATAAAAACCAATAGCAACAACAACAAAAAAAAACCCCTTACTTTCCTTTTTCATAAGTTTCCTCAGTGCTACAGCTTGGTATTGTACCGAGAAACATTGAACAACAAACTGTGTGCTTAAAAGAAGCAAATTCCCTTTTACCCATGAGGAAGTAGAAACATAACATTGGATTTGAATGTGCCCAGGCTGCTCCAGCAGCTTGCAACCAGAAATATTATGCTGCCTAGAGAATCACAGACCATGGAAATAATGTAAAGATAAGTACTTGGTGCAAGAAGGGGTATGTGGAAGCAAGATGAAGAAATCTACATTAGAAGACCAGCTGTGGCATTAGGTGTATAATACAATCCAGAATGACATAAATTACCATAGCAAACAAATGGACACTTAAGAAGCTGCACATAGGGGGAATATGCATAAAAAGAAAAGCTGGGATTCCAGGCACTGTTTGCTTTGTCACTTCTTGTTTGTGGAGGGTTTTGTTTGGTTGTTGTTTTTTTGTTTTGTTTTGTTTTGTTTCCCAAAACAAACAGAAAACCAAACAAAACAATCCCTCTGCATATACATTACTTTTTTCTTTTTGTTGTTGTTTTTTGCTTGTGTTTTTTTTTTTTTTTTTAAATCCACATTTCAGGCACTTTTTTTTCCCCCAACTTATATGCTTTACCTCAGATTTTTCTATTATGTGGTAGGTGTTTTTCTCTTTTTCTCAGTGCTGAAAGTAGCGTGGTATTGTTGAAGTCAACGTGTGTTAGTGCAAACAGCTCTAGGTCCGACATTTCTGGGGAACATATCCCAATACTTTAAGCTGGAGACATTCTACGGCCTGGAGGGACTTTTAAATTGTATCAAATCCTAAAACGCAAAAGGGGAAGGTTATAACAAGTATTCCAAGCCCAGATTAAGAGAATGATATAGGAATTGTCAGTATCAAAAACTGGTAGCTATCTTGTGAGATTTACATAATTATTTAAACAGAGCATAAATAAGGATAAATATCTTTGATATCGATAGAAATTTGAGCTATGCCTAAATATTTTTTTTTCCTAATCAGAGTAGGAATACCTTTGTATATTTAGTTAATTAAGAGTCAGCTTTATCAAGCTTTGAATATGTACAATGATGTCTGCATCTTAGGTAATATTTCTTTACAACCAGTGAACAGAATTATGTGCTTCACAGCATGTTTAGATCCCTGCTTTAAATGAAAAGAATCATGCCTTGGACGTGATTACTTCTCTCCATTTGCTATAGAGAGAGTATCAGTGACTAGCTCAGATGAAAATGTCTGCTATGTATACATCTATTTAAAGTCCAATGAATCACACCTGAAACTTTGAATTCACAGGACTCCAAGTCCTTTGAATTCTTATATTAAAAAATACAAACCACTGACTTACTTCCAGTTTAACTGCATATGTTGTGCAAGACAGACTGTCATCTTATTCAGTGGTCTTGTCCTCCCCTTCCTAAGGAAAGAATGAAAAAAGGGTGAATGAGGTCTGTTAGCAATCAATGGGCAGGATATCTTACTTTCAATGCAATATGTTAGGACACCCCGTGCTAGCCCAGATTAATATGCTCTGTGAATTAACAACATTATAAAATGTGAAACATTACCATTTGCTTGAAAGTTAGATTGGGACTCCTGTGAATATTTTTTTTGAGTGGGATTCTGGAAAAGTAATAGTAAAATAAGTGGTGGTAAAATCTGTTTATACAACTTTGCAAATTGTAGTATTTCCCATCATACTCAAATTAACTAATGGAGAAGAGAATATGATGTTTTGGCTGACATTATTTGAAAACTAAAAAAAAAAAACCCATATCATATACCTAACATAGTATGTAGCACACCAACAGAAAAAAAAAAAAAAAAACACAAACAAACCAAAACAAAACATGCTGGTGTATCAAAGGTAATTTACATAGCTCATGGCTTATTGTTGTTCCTTTTATTTTTATTTTTTTTAGTAGACCTGTAAAGAGGGAAATTTTCCATAACTGGAAATTGGCAAAACCTTGTCCACATGTGCAGTGTCTCAAACATTAATTCATAATCAAACAGGCTAACTCTTCTCAAATTTGACTTGTCTGTTCTCTCGCTAGCAATTTAGCTACTACTTTATTCTAATTCCTTAAAAAACAAACAAACAAAATTATAAAGTACTTGCTTGAAAAGTGCAATATCAATGCACATAGACTGACATTGAGAATTCCTTGATTAAATGCTACAGAAAAGTAGAATAGAACATAAAGTCATATTTTTTAAGCAATAGTTTTTAACTCCAGTAATACTATCTTAACTAAAAGACATGAAACAAATCCAATTGAAATTCCAATAACTTTGATAACCCACTCACAGTGGGAAAAAAAAACCAAACAAAAACAAACACCAAAAAAACCAAACCCAAAACAAAACCCCAACAACCAAAAAACTCTATGCGGAATAAATTTCCTTTAAGCTCCCTAGGGCCAAAAAGAAAATTAACTACTGTGGATAAACAGAGGATGGCTGTTTCTCAAGCAGCACAGAATAGCAGACAATACTGTAAGCTGACCAGGCAAAATAGGAAAGATACCATTCCGTAGTGGCTTTTATTCATATTAAAGGGTACAAGGTCACAGATAAGATCTATGGTTTTAAGATAAAGGATTTCAATTTTATAGAAAATGTTTCTGCTAAAAAATTAAAAAGGTAGGAGATAATGTTATTGAGAGAGATTCTGAAGACTTGTTGGACGAAAAAGGCAGTCCCTAATCTCTATTGTGTATCATACTAGTGAGGATTATGACTGGATGAACAGATCTATAGTCTATCAGAAGGAAAGGAATAATGGAACAAAAGCCAAGTTTGTGCAGGAAAGAAGGAGTGAGTGAGAGACATTATTAAAGAAGCCAGTAATGGAAATCTATGAGAAATCTGGACAGTGTTACAGGTGCAATGATTAAGTCCCCTTCCAACCTGAAACTTTATTCTCTTTCTTTCTTCTTTCAAACTGAAATGTTGAGCAGGTGGGACATAGGTATTAGAGTTTTATCTTTCTTTCTGAGCCAAAAGAATCTGAAGGATTCAGAGAGCATCTAAAACCCAACAGTCCTGTAACAGTTTGATAAGAGGGCAATTTGGGATGCTTTTTGGGGAAGCTGTCCCTTAGTGATAATGGCAATGAGTAGGTCCAGCTTCCTGTATGTGCAAAGCTTGAAAAGTACTGGCTTTAATCTCTATCAAAGTTATTCATCACCTCTTTGCTCAATGCTAGCTTTATCCAACCAACCATCCATCAACATTGTGGCTATCCATATGTCTTTTGCCCAACTATTACGATAGATACACCTACATTTGAGATGGAAGCGTAGACAGACATCCGTAAGAGAGCAAGCCTCAGCAGCTAGGCCACTTTCAGATGTTACAGAGATGTTCCCCTGTTCTTCCATATCTACAAACATGTGAATGTCTCTGACTATCTGATAGACCTTTATGGTCACTGAATACTCATTTGCGTAGAACTCTGGTGACATTTTAGACATCTAGGAAATCCATAATACAGCACGCACCCTGCAGAAGACTCATTATATTTTGAAGATGCAGCTGAAGCCCTGTGTTATAAAAAATAGCACTGTAAAAAGTAAAAGAATGTGAAAAGTTCTCTTATTAGGTTTTTTTTTCCCCACATAATTTCAAAATTGTTCTCACTAAGGAAATATACATAGACTACTTGTTTTTGAGAGTGATCATAATTTCCATGGCTTACAGATCCATTATTTGTGAAAGCCATTTACTTGTAAGAAGGGAAAAGGGAAGTTAATCCCATCTATATCTTTGGAAACCAGTATCTAGTTTATGCATTGCACTGGTTTTGACTGGGATAGGGTCAATATTTTTCATAGTAGATTGTCTGGAGCTATGTTTTGTATTTGTGACGAAAACAGTGTTGATAGCACAAGGATGTTTTAGTTATTGCTGAGCAGTGCTTACACAGTGTCAAGGCCTTTTCTGCCCCCTCTGAGTAGGCTGGGGGCTCACAAGAAGCTGGAGGGAACACAGCTAGGACAGCTGATCAAAGGGATATTTAATATCATATAATGTAATGCTCAGCAACAAAAGCTGGGGGAAGAAGGAGGAAGCTGGAGGCAATGAGAGTTACGGCGTTTTGTCTTTCCAAGCAACCAATAGGAATGATGAAGTCTTGCTTTCCTGGATATGGCTTAACACCTGCCCACTGATGGCAAGTTGTGAATGAATTCCTTAGTTTGCTTTGCTTAACGCACATGACTTTTGCTTTTAAAGTGTCTTTATTGCAACCCACTAGTTTTCACACTTTTACCCTTCCAATTCTCCTCCTCATCCCATGCAGGGGAAATGAACAAGCAGCTGTGTGGTGCTGTCTAACAGAGTTAAACCACAACACCTATTTAAAACCTCAGGAAGAGGGAAGAACAAAGCTAGAGACGCTAGATTTCTTACCTCAATGTTTGTCACAAACCAGTTCCACAAACCTTTCTTAAGGTCTTAAGTCTACCTGGAGTCAAACAAGCCTATTGGGTGGACAAAACAGATGAGCAAAAGTTCATACTGATGAAATTATTTTGTTGAACATGCCTCTGCCTAATACTGTCTCCAAGGACAGTGTGATAAATGTTCTAACTTTCCATTTTTAGTCTGCCAACCTGTAAATACTTGGTGAATGTCAGCAGGCTACAATTTGAAACAAATTTATGTTCTTCTGGTATGGAGCTCACACATCCAACACAGGGGATCCAACAGAGTGATTATGGCTGAAACCTGTCTAAACAATGCCTCTACCAGCAGTACCCAAGCTGAGCACCAGATGCCTCTGTCAGCTTTGGAAACCCCTGCATCATATCACTTTTAACCTTACTACCCTATGGAAGAACTACTTAGTGTACTAAATCTGCCTAAGCAAGGATTTTGCAATTCCAATCCAATATAAATGAATAATATATGACTGCTAAATGAATAATCTCTCATACATTAAACTAGTAAGCAAAGAGTGATTATAATGTAGCATTGTAAATTATAATATACAAATATACAAAAGGGAAGATAGACATCCATTGAGACCAGAGAATTGATTACATGGTTAACAAGTGGAATATTTATAGGTCATTATTCATATAATACTAATAGTTCTTTTGTGCTGCTTTCCTCCATTCTATTGTAAGACACAATGAAGTCAGTGGCTTCATTTCCCTTCCCTCACCACCCCCCTACCTCAAGTTTACCCTTGCATCCACCATTCTACTTTATCCTGAATAACCTTGCCTAATATAGTTTCAATTTAAAAACTAAGTGTTAAGCTGGGAAATGGATAAAAGAAGAAACCACTACATATAACCATGAAAGTTCACAGTGCATTATTAACAGTAATAATAGCACTTTGCATTTAATTCCCTTCCTGTAAGGGGATTAAAACATTTCTAATTATTAATCAGTATTAAAGAGTTTATAATTACCTCTGCAAGAAGGTAATTATTAATACACCCATTTTGCAGATAATCTAAACCACAAAATAACTATGTAACTTTGCCAAAATGGCAAAAAAAAATGGGATCCAAGAAGCAAACGAAGAAGGAAGGTTGTGTTCTCTGTCTTTTGTTCCTGTTTTAACTTGTGTAGTAACACACTGTTCTTTGGAAGAGATACTCCACCTACAAGCTGCCAGGAACTAGAAAAGATGAAACTGTTAAAAAAATCATGTCAGTTTAACTCTGAGTACAAAAAGATGACCTTACATACTACACAGTTAACTAAAACAAACAAAAAAACCACCCCCCACACGTCATACCTTTTCCTAGGCATTTCTGCCTACAATATTTTTTAAGTCTATTGAAAACAGAATTTAAAAAAAAAAGTTTTAAACTAAGGACTTGTCAGTCCAGGAAATCAGTATTTTTTCTTTCTTTTTTTTTTACATATTTTATTTAATGTGACATAATATATATATCCCAATGATACATAGAGGTTCACCTAACTGTAAACTTCTCTACTAAAGCTTCTTCCTGATAAATATCAGTTTAGAAGTGTTGACTCTAACATGTTTTGTATACATATAGATGATACATTCATAACTTCCATTGATGCATATGCATCTCAGGACTATTTATTTCACCCTCATGTCAGGGAAAACTCATACATTACAGGACCTTCCTTCAATCCAAAAAACTATTTGGCATTTATTTTGAACTATACTTATCCTTTTTCTCTGACATAACTTATGGTTTGATTCATTAATTCATAGAGTCATAGAATCATTTAGAAGAGACCTTTAAGACCATTCAAGTCCAACCATCAACCTAGAACAGCCAAAACCACCACTAAACCATGTCCCTCAGCACTACATCTATACATTTCTTAATACCTCCAGGGATGGTGATTCCACCACTTCCCTGGGCAGCCTGTTACAATGCTTGACAGACGTTTTTGTGAAGAAATTTTTCCTAATATCCAATCTAAACCTCCCCTGGTGCAACTTGAGGTCATTTCCTCTTATCATATTGGTTGTTACTTGGGAGAAGAGACCAATCCCTGCTCTCTACAACCTCCTTTCATGTAGCTGTGTAGAACGATAAGGCCTCCCCTCAGCCTCCTTCTCTCTAGACTAAACAACCCCACATCTGTCAACCACTCCTCATAGGACTTGTGCTTTAGACCCTTCACCAGCTTCCCCAATACGCTGCATTCTTGAAAAAAAAAATGATATATCCAGGACCAGAGCACAAAAGATTCTTTCACTTCTCTTAAGATTCATTCTTACACAATTAAAAATTGTGTGTAGGGAGGAAGGCTTTTTACTTTCCCTGGTGGTACAGGACAACATATAGACTCATTCAGGAAGAAAATTTAGCCAGTGAAAACATAAAAATAAGAAGAGGGAACATAGTGTGGGGTTATATATGTTGTATTTAGTTCATTAACAGGAACTGAAATTTGCAACACCTAACAGCGCTGAAATCGTCAGTCCTCCTACAGTATGTGAGGATGATCATTATCTAGCCAAACAAAAATATATGTCTTTGAAGAGCTCCAGGTTGCAATGGAGTTTAGGGAAATACCCATTCACGAATAAATTCCCCGGTTATTTTAACAAAAGTGTGGTGTGGCAATAAGTTAAGAAATATTTGCAATAAATTTTGGTCTGCCTGTCACCTGACATGGCACTGACATTACCTAAATAGTGATTTGGGGACACTGCCAGACAGTGATGAACGGCAGGGGGGAGCACAGATCTTCTCTTGGAGGGGGCTGTTATGTTATGTCTTAAACAGACCAAAATAAACAAACATGAGAACCAGGACAGCAAACTTGACGGGCAGATAGATATTATTCAAAAATGCATGGAGAAGGAAGAATATAGGATTAATATGAGACAACTTGAAATCTCATCAGTTTACCAAACTACACTTTGGTCTTTAAAACCCTTGTGTTGCCTTAAATAACTAGAAAAGGTCAATGCAGCCTTTAATTCAGCTGTTTTAGCACCTGGGTTTTTTTTAGATTATACTCTGTCCCAGTGCTAGAAATGAAAGGAAAACCACTAAATATCTTGATCTTTCTACAATACTGGCTATATTTCTACGGCCAAAAATTGAATTTCAAAATCCATAAAGGGTGCTGGGTTTTCGTTGTCACATCTATTTGTATAAAAAAAGGCCTGCTATTAAGATCTGTATAGGAAAAGCAACATTAAAGTGCTTTGCAGTAGTTAGACTAACACTACATCGAAGTCTTCCTCACTTCCCATCAGTACTTATTAACTGTTTCTCAAAACAGCATGTCTGTTTATCAGGCTTGTACGTAGGACTGTGAAACTAAGGACAACCTGATATGATGTTTTGGATGCATGTCATCTCTTCAGTGCTTCATGACAATTCTAACACATACGATGCAGGTTTCCCATTTCTGACCTAAGACAGCAGAATTTGCAAATGGACACTACCAGACTTAAGATGGCTCAGGTTTCCCTTCCTCCATTAACAGGAAAATATGAATATCTTTCTGAAAAGCATAGTTTATTATGTAGCGGAGAGGTCATAACTTCACTGAAGTCAGCAGAGCTGCTCTGATTTATATCAGCTGAAGCATGACCCAAATATTGAGTGTGCAACATTTTCAGGCAAATTAGCCTAAAACTTTACACCTGAATTTACACTTTTTTTTTTTCCATTTGGTGTCTCATAGATGGGGGAATAAGGGACAGCCTTTGCAGCTCCAGTCCAATACCTTCATACTACCATCATTCCTTTCACTGTGCTTGAGAATACACCAAAAAATGAAAAAGAAAATGAAAATGAGAATTTACAGTTGGAGAGGAAAGAAAAATTTCATTAATAAAATAGGCCTCTGTCTACAGGAATTCTACAGTTCTGCCCAGATTCACATCCAGTTATGTGATGGATAATTCTCTTTTCTAAGTCTCAGTTTCTTCCTGTGTAATGTGGTGAAAGACACCACTCTCTTTGACATGGATGCTGTGAGCCTTAAGTCCTGATTTTTGCAAGGCTATTGGAGATCAGTTGAAAAAGTTACCTAAATATGCACATTATCCCCATGTTAAGTAACATACTGTTTTCAGACTATACAAATCACTCTGCACTTATTTATTCTCTTTATTATTGAGGCCAAATACTCTGTCAGTAAAAACACGTCTACAAACCTGAAATGTGGACAGAGAGAACCCTAAATATCCAGGAAAAAGCAAAAAGACATTTTGCAGTACCCCTGGTGAGCAAGGTTAATGCTATCTTCAAAAAGTTAAAGGAAGTAATGTGATTTTTTTTTAGTGGAGTCTCTCATATCTCATTAGTAATATTTTATCCAATTAGCAGATTAGCAACATTCCTTTGTATTGCATTAGCATTCATATCATATCAGAATATATTGGGGCTAATACAATGTTACAGTCGTATCATATTAGTGACTTTCATATCAGATTACTGAGAGACGATACTAATAAGACATTCCGATTCAATTAGTAAGGTAACAGAATTCCCTTCTTTCCAAGTCACTTCCATCTTTGCTCCTAAATGTAAGCTGATGATATGCATCAATGGAGTAATCCTTTTACCATCTCAAAAGAACATCACTCTTCAGAAATCCTGTCCGTAGAAAGAAAGAGTTGGAAATTGAGACCATTGTTCCTATCCTACTGAATTCTGTGATCTTTCAATTTCCAGGGATGTTGAAGGGAAGAGAAAACACTCTCATTAGGTACAGGCCTATTGCGTTAGCTAACAGATATTGCTATTTACTGGGGTGAATATAGTGAAGGGGAAACCAGCATTTTGCAGGATCAAATTTCAGATGGTTTGTTACAACTAGCAGAGAAATGCAGATTTATTTATTTTAGATTTCCTTCCCACTTGAAAAATCTCATTTAGAAAACTTTCTGTGAAGAACGCAACAAACCACATTCATCCAAATTTTGAGAATTTGAAAATATTTTGGCTTTATAAGTACTGACAGAGTCTCAGCATTGGTGCACAATGCAAAGCAATTTAGACTCAAACCTGTTCAGAAATGCAGTTTGGTAAAAGGATTCAAGTGGTGCAGGTTGGATTACTAACTTTGTTATTATTTTCAATTAATCCGCGTGCACATTTACTGTGGGGGAAGAGGGACTTCAGGAACTATTTCTTTTCCATCTTTCCCCATTAGTTGGCAGTTGCAATATATGATCCAAGCTGTATGATACAGTAATGGTTATGTGAATGTACAGCACTTTTCCCCTTCTTACCATGGCAGTCACAACTATGTGAGCTTCTGCTGTATCCCACCTATAAATCACAGATACAGATGCTGACTTTCCTCCAGAGGATTCACTGTGATTTCCATAGACTGAGGTTAGGATGGTGTATTGAAATAAAAGTATTCCCCAGATGTTTGTTGAACTCCAGGGGCATATCTGCTGCTTTTGCTAGCTGGAAGTCATGACCATGTGTTGCATTTTACTTCCTTTGAAGGCTTTCCATCAAGGGCCAAGTCCATGAGCATCATCTGTGATATGTCTGGCAATCAGTAAGAAAATACTACAAACCAAATTCATCTTTTATGTCTTCTGTGAAGCAGATGATGATTTACAACATCTCCCTGTCTCAAAGCAATAATGAAATGTATGAATGAAATTTTAGTTAACTTTATTTCAGTGTAAATATACTGCCCATGCTGAGTATTATCCTTATGAAGTGAATTACCCAGAAAGTATATACTAACAAATTGAGTAGTACCTCTGCTTAGGTCTTCCCAAATTAAAGTGATATTCATTAAAAGAGTCTCAGACCTATTCCTAACGTAATATGTCATCACTGTTGTTCTAGCGATAAGCTCTTGCCAAAGACATTGTAAGTCATGAGTGGAAATTAGCTGAGTTTTATCTGTTGAGCTGGATTCTGTGCACAAAGCAGTCAGGAGCAGAACATGCATTGGATTTGATTATACAAGGATAATACATTCAGGCTCTAACTTTTATTAATATTAATTAATAAATATTTGTTAATATAGACTTGGAAATTTCAAATTAATGTAAAGTTACTATGACTTTTATAAATCATGCTGCTGTTATTAGTATTGCTCCAATTATTTCTTCATCCAGCTTCATTATATCTGTGGTTCTTTAGACTGTGTATTCCACAATGGACAATTGGCTAACTTCATGCAAACCAGACATCTTCGAGGTCCACCTTCTTTCAGCTGGATATCTAACCATGGTGCTGCAGCCATCTCTCTTTTGCTTCTTTCCTTCTACCTCCCTGAATACTGAATTCTTTTTTGCATAGTGCTCAACTTTTACAGAAATAGTGTAACATAATTCAAAATGTCCAGTTATCCATTGCTTGACTCAGCTCCTTAAAGTGTTTTACTACTGAGGTTAAATTCTCTCAAGTTTAAGTATTTTTTTTTATTATTATTATTTATTTATTTTTATTAAATGGGTGTTCAGTTACTAAAGATACAGCTCAGATGTCTTAAAAAAATGAATTTCATCTACCTGTACTCATCTGATTGTCAGACTCCAGCCCACAAACAATGTACTGCAATAGCCTACATTTTCTTCAGGATTTTTCTTCTGTGTTTCATAAAGCACACTTCTGATCTTAAAAGTTTTCATCTCTACAATCAGGCACCTACATCCAATCTATAAGTCTAACTCCCATTATAGATACTGTAGAAATTATTAATATAACTACATGAGGACACAGAGGCACTCAGGTCAGGTCATGGGGCTCAGTTTAGTTGCGTATACTGGTTTGGATAGGACAGGTGTCCTATCTAAAGAGATCAGTGTTGACCTGGAACATAACATCCACATGACACCCAAGCCAAACTGGAGCAACATCTGTAGAAAAAATGCATGGGCCTGTCAAATAACCATGGCTGACCATAATGTCATCTAAGTTGAGCCTCTGCAGTTTTTCAGCTCAATGTGCTTCTAGAGTCTGCATTGACTAGATCTCCATTAACTATAATGGGTGCTTGGACACCGATTTCTCCTGTAGCACATTTTCCTTAAATTTAGATGTCTCTATCTGCCAGCAGATGGCCTCCCAAAAGATGAGATAGAAGATCTTTATATATCCATTTCCCTTGAGTGAACATTATCAATGAGAAATAAGTATCCTTTTTTTTAATAAGAAACTGTACTAATGCCCATCAACGATTACAGTATACCTGCAAAATATTGTAGAAGATCACAAAGCATCTGTACTATCAAAGTTTTAACCTAAAAGTAATGTCAAAGTGTTATGATGTTACTGAGCACTTGAGAACTTGGAAATGAAGCCTGACTACTCGCATAAATTGTTCAATGACGAACAGAAAAATAACATGCTAGTCCAATAAATAAACTCTGTACAACATATTTTCAGTTTTGGAAGTGTTAATGTCAACAAAACAAGAACTTGTGACTGTTTGTCATACAAGATCACAAAATAATCAGAGAGATTTCTCTCTATTTGAATGAATATTCATGAAAAAATCCATTATTTGCATATCCCTAGTAACTATATTCTTCTAAAGTTGAATTTCCCCCAAAAGGCTTATTGGAGGGTGGAGAATAATTTGCTTATTGTATAAAAAGCTATAAACTTAGGTTAGATAACTGCCCTAATTTTGGCTGTCCATTGGTAGCTATAATTCCGTGGAGAACTTGGTAATGAGTAAATTTGTTAATTCCTTCTACAAAACAGACTCCATTTGCATGAAGCAGTGAAGTCTGGAATCCTTTTGACATTACTATATATCAATGCCATTATTACCTACTAAGAGATGTAACCATCCAAATAAACTAAAAATAATGTTTAGAATATGCTTCGAAAGTCAAAAGGAAAATATTACTGTCTCTGCTGTGTGAGATTTTGAACTTTTGGGAATCAATTCCTTAAAAACACAATAGAAAAAGAATAGCTACTTGAGGGGGGGGGGGGATGGGTGGGGGGGCAGAAAACAACAACAAAAGAAAACACCAAAAAAAAAAAACCAGAAAAAACCAAAACACACAAACAAACAAAATAAATGTTATTATTATAGTTTTGAAAAAAATAGCAATATGAAAAAAGATATGCACTTTAGTTTCCCCTGAGAAAACCCTTTGGTTTTTACTTTTCATTTCACTTTTAGCTGAAGATAATGTTTAGTAGCAGATGCTGTTTTTAGCGTGAGGACAGAAAAAAAGAATTGTGAAAATTCATCCTCAATAAAATAAAATTAGAAATTCATTACTTGCTTGTTTGATGTAACTTCATTACAGCTTTTACTTGGATGTCCACAAAGCTGTTTGCAATATGAATACAATATAAAAATTTTATATTCAATATATATAAATTTTATATTCAATATATATTCAATTATTTTCAATATTTTTTAATGAAAATAAAGCATGAATATCTACAACATGTATGTTGGATATACAAGACACCTATATTTCTCACTTTTATATTAATATTAAAACTATGAAAATACTTTGTAAAGGGAAGAAGCTAGCAAGAAATCTGTTGTTAGTATCAAAAATTCTTGCTGCAATTTTCAAAAGCTCTTGTTATTAATATCATCATGCTCCACAGGAATCACTAATAAAACTTCCATTTAACTTCAGTATATTTGCTTTTGAAATAATTTTCCTAAATACCATCTTCACATGTTCTATTTTCAGAAACAA
Source organism: Alca torda (assembly GCA_008658365.1). Classification (NCBI taxonomy): domain Eukaryota; kingdom Metazoa; phylum Chordata; class Aves; order Charadriiformes; family Alcidae; genus Alca; species Alca torda. Next base: position 8,075,360 of record CM018101.1, read on the forward strand.
TGAACCTATTGTAAATGCACTCTACAAACTATTAGCAGACATCTTGCCCTGGAAGATATGAAACCAGCATTTGGCTGATACAGCTGGTCTCTCTGAGGTCACCTCTGCCTTCTTTTTGCAAATTATCTGACCTTGATATTACTTTCCTCCCTTGCTCTGTTCTTTGATAGTGAATGCTTAGCTCTGTATTGCCTTTGTAATCTACACCAAGCAAAACCTTTGCTCCTGGGCTGTTAGGAACCAGTTTGTGTCTATATTATTCCTAAAGACCAGACCTAAGAATCATCACCAAAGAGAATAATTGGTTTAGTGAGAACTGGAGACACTAAGTGTGTAGTTGGGACAACCAAAGAGCAAATGGGTGGAGAAAAGCAAACTGGTAAACTGGGTGCAAGAATTTCTAAAACTTATTTCTTCGGAATGTTTCAAGTTGACGATTTAACGTCATGTTTCACTATGTTCTCATGAATGCTCATCCTGTTTCTAGAGGCAGAATTTGTTTTGTCAGTAAAAACCTTGATGCTTTGCTTTTTGAGTTCTGAAACTAAGAGGTTTGGTAATTGTTGTGAATTCATCATGTTATATCTGATGAGAATTCTCCAAAGAAATGCAGTAACTAATGCAATCTTACGGTGAGAAACTTAATTTGACTTATTTATTTATTTGTTTATAACTACAGGATTCTGTTGTTGTAACTATTTTACATTTAGGTTGTCTATTGGTTTTAAAGTAGCTTTTCTGTGGTGTTGATATTATTCAGGATAAAAGAATTCTAAAGCATGTAAGCTATATAAATATGTATGGAAGGATACAAGCTGTTTGTATGCACAATAGGATGGTAATAAAAGCAATCTGTAAGCTTCTTCCAATAGTGATCTCTTATAACCACCCACTGTTTAGTCATTTTGTAATAATGTGATGGATGAAAATGTTTCAAAGCTGAAACACCAAATAGATCTGCTTGAATTGCATCTGCAGATAACAAAACAATGCTGGAAATATATAGATAATAAAGTGTCCATTCAATATTCTCTAACCACTGATACCCTGAAAAAGCAGATTCTATAACCTAGTATGAGGTTGATGTATCCCACAGTTGGTGACAGCTTTGTTTAATTTAGACTAAAGATATAGACCTAAGTGGTCCCTTTCCCAGTTACAAGGAAAACTGGTATTTTCTGGTACATTCTCCACCATTAAATCCTGAGCCAGGTTCTTTAATGTTAACTATAGACCAGGAGATGTGGTGTAAGGAGCAAGTTGCGTCAGAGTAAATATGGATTTTTTTCAGCTTTGTGTAATCACTTTTCCTGAGAAGTGTAAAAGGCTAATGCAGAATGATATCAAACACTAATGTTTTGATTTGGTCATGTGTTCAATCCACTTTGCATTCACTTTAAAGAGATATAAATGGTCCCAAAGTCTCCAACTGAGTGCTGTTAACTTAAGCAGTCTTAGCCTCACATAGTACTTTGAGCACCATGGAAAAAAAGTATAATTGTTGTATTAATGCATGTGGCTGAAAAAAGATAGGCCTTTAGATTTCCAAAGTTATACTTCTGAATTAGGTCTAACATCTGTATTCAAAAATTTTCATTATGCCTCTTATACTAATTAAAGGAGCTAAAGACACTGAGGAGGATTTACAGGAAGACATTTTGTTCCCAATGAGCCTTGTAAAACCTAGAAACCTAAAATGGAATTCCTTCCTCACCCTGAGTAACTTCTGTGGTGTAAGAATACCAGAATAACATCAGAATAAATCAGATGTTTGTAAGAAAGAAATCACTTCATGTATGGTCATTTCTGACAGCACAAAACTCAACATGTTTTTACCCCGTAATAGTAATTTTAAAACACGTAAATGGAAAAAATGCATCTTGAAACTGGAAAAAACCTCAAACAAACAAACAACAAAACCAAAACCCAAAATCTACAAGAAAGCTCTGAAAATCAAAACTATGTAAGACTCTAAAAAAGTAGCCAACTTCATTTATAAGCCAAAGACTTTAGTGAAGATTTAATCAGTGCTACATCTTTTTAGTGGGCAACCACTGTAACCTGGTAGAATGACCTATAGCTCAGCTCATATACCTTAGTATCAGAAAATGCCTACATTTGCTGTAAGTACTTTGGCCCATGGGAGATACAAACTTTTAGACAGAGTTTAAAGGTATAAAACAAACAGGTTTTAGTTCTACAGTACACATCCATGGCTAAAATGTAATTAGTAAAAAATGCTAGGCAAGAGCGTTGTGTGACCAGAACTATTCAATCAGAAAGTGCTGATTGAACATATATAATCACAATCAAAGCCTTTATTTAAATAGGGGTTACAGTCCTAATAAAACACAAAGGGAAATAGGGGCAGAGGGCTTCTAGACAGGTAATGAAAGAAAAAATTAAACTCATCCAATTACATCTGGGGAAAAATCCATTACCTATAACAGTGAGAGGACAGCCCCAGGAAAATTCAGATGCAAAACTAATAATGAAGGCGCAGTGTCCTTTCAACAGATTCTAAATGAGCTCTAATTTTCTTACATCCACCATTCCCAAACTATATAAATTTCAACTAAGCAGAAAAAAAGTGACATGCTAGCACAATTGTTATTCCAAACAGGCACAGCTGCTTGCTCACCTTAATTAGACCTAATCCCAAAAGGGAACCAATCTTTCCCTATTTTCTTCGATGAGCTCACCTGATTTACCTCAACTTTTCTTTTCTAATAGGTTTTGCCCTAACCTTTCAGCTATTGTCGTTTCAGAAATTCTAATGGGAACCGAAGAGCTGCAGTTCCCTTGTGCCAAACAGTTTTATCCTTTTTTTCTTTTTTTTCTTTTCTTTTTTTTTTTTTTTTAACAGAGTTTTTCCCAAATGTCAAAATCTTACTGAGGTGGAGAGGCATTTGGAGACGTGATGGGATAGCAGGGAGAAGCTGAGAACAAAGAGGGGGGAAAAGTTGAATGTGGTGTGTGATTTTTTTAAGTCTTAGTTTCTAAGATTCTGGGTCAAATCAAGAGCTTACTTCCAACAAAACTTCTAGGAAAGTGCATATAGGAGAAAAGACTAAGACTAGCAGGATCTGACCGCTGGGTGCTGGCAATGCACAATTTGTTGTTGTCTGTGTCCATGAAAGTTATGGGAAGACAGTTTCAATACCCACAGATGTAAGTATAATATAGGAATATGCTTATCTCTTATTTTTCCAGACCTCCACAGCAAGTTAGGTAATTATATCTGAAGAATAAAACTTTCTCATTAATGCTCTAGATGAGGAAGAGCCTCCAGAGGAGCAGAGCAAGGTCCTAAACCCTATGTCTCATCCTCAGTGTGTTCGCTTTCCTATCTTCACCCATTCCCAAGTCTTTCCATCAAAAGTGGCAACAAAGACACAATCATTTTTCACAAGACATGTCAGAGTTTATACTGTGGACATGTTCACAAAGAACTGCACTACAAAGACTTTTTTTAACCATAACACAATTTAGAGAAAAAAAGTTTCCTGATAACACAAATCAGGCTGTTACAATTATCATCAAGATAGTTTTCAACTCCCTGTATTTTGCTGTTTCAAAGGAAAGCTGCAGTAGTGGATATAAACCCACTTGTAAATATAGTCTCTTCTCTAGCTATCAAAATACTTTCTCAAATTATATTTTAAAAAAAATCTAATATTTGCTCCACATTTTATTACTGCTCACATTCCTTTTTCCCCCTCTGAGTTTAAACTTCAATTTGCTTTGTCTAATTTTGGGCATGTGAGATCAGCTCATTTGTAACTGATGAAGCTAGTCATGAATAAGAAATTAAAGGAACCTAAAAGTATACCCAGGAACCAGGTCTATGGGTACACAGTGTCACCTTTGCTGAGATACGCCTTGAGGGTTCCTGAATTTCCACTGACTCATAGCCATTTGATTTCAGAGCAAGTGCTTTGACTTAAAACAGTTATTGCAGTTGTGAGACGAGAAAAATAATAGCATCTGAATAGCCTCTCTTTCACCTTTGAATTTATATAAAGCAAATACCTGTTTAATATACCTTCTAAAATATACTTCACCTGTTCAATGTACCTACAAATTCATTACAAATGTAAAAACGTTGGTTTCCTTTTAAAAGATTTTCATTATGCAGCTTGTGGAGCTTTTTAACAAATAGTTCAGAGTAATGAACTCGAACAACACTGAAAACTTTTTCTAATGCAAAAATGCATTAGTTTGGGGGAGGGAGGATGTGTGTATATACCGAATCCTTTTCTAGGTACACATTTCTTTTCTTTCTGAGTGATAAAATATAAAGGGGAAAAAAGTATGTGAAGAATAAAAGGGAAGAGAAAAGAAGGGAAAAGAACAACACATTTATTTGTTTTTAATAAAAAATGTTAGCAATTAAAATGGAAACACTTTTATTATTACAGAAAATAAACAAATTTGTGATTTCTGTGCTCTGAGATTATACCAGTGTTTGTACAAAATCCATCCTTATGGACTGAAACAATTCCCATGATCAATTTCTTCAAAAATTCTGAAAGTTGAAAACTAGCTACTGTTACGTCTGTAGACAGACAGAATCTTCAGTGCTTAATGTAGAGGTAATAATTCCATGTATTGTTTCTCTATTCTTGTCACATATCTATCATTTGAAATCTGTATCTTATCTCCCAAATTTTGGGTTTTATCATTTTGAAAAATGATGTCCAAAAAACAAAATGACCAAGAGAAAAAAGGGACTTTTTTTGATTCTTTCTTTTTTCCTTCCCTCCCTCAGCCCCCGAAATATCAGATACCTGAACTGTTATGTCCCTTCCTCACTGTTCCCAAGTGGACATTGGGATCCCAATCTTTGAGAGAGAGTGGCAAAAAGAAACACTCCAGAAGAGATCCAGCAAAAGCAACACATGTGCATTGCAACTTTAGTGAAGTATTGACTCTGTGAATGGCAAATTTTTACCTGAATATTCATATTGTATAAACCTCACATTGTCTTCTTTGATGGTCCAGGCACTTAGATTGACTGCTGTGGTATGGCCTGGTTCCCTCACTTCTTTAAATCTTCTTGTCAGTGCAGAAGCAGACCTTAAGAACTCTCTTCTCTGCAGGAGAGGGTCTGAAGTCCAGCCTTTAAAAAATATCTGAGCAGTAGAGTTGTATAAATAGCCACTGACTTGTAAGGAAAAAAGTCCTTCTTGATAATAAAAGGCTGAGATAGGCTTGATAATAAAAGGCTGAGATAGGAGGTCATACTATACAGTTTAATGTACAGCTATACAAGGTGAATATTGTCATTACTGTAATCAATTATTCATTTACCACATGGAAAAATGAAAACAAGGGACAGAAATAGAAAGCGGAATCCAGAAGTGGAGTCAAAAACAACGATTCCCAGGAGTTAATTCTGGAACTGACATGACTACACCTGCTTCTTCAAGGTGTACCAGCATGGAACCATGAGCAGTTAATCAGAAGGTGCTCATTTGTGCAGCCATTACACCTTTGGGGGACTAAAACTGTATCTCTGCTCCACTTTGCACCGCATTGTGGACATATCTGCCCACTCCCTTCTCTCCTGGGAGAGGGTAGGCCAGGGGTACACATTTTCCCAGGTAGGCCTGCAGTGAGATGAAGAAAAAATTTTATTTTTTTTTTTTTTTTTTTTTTTTTTTAATTACATCTTGAGTTCGTTTAGGAGCACTTTGCATACAGCTGTGATTTTTGTGTCGCTGGTAGAGGTGGTTCTGGCAGACCAGCAAATATATTTAGGTTTTGTAAATCCAGTTTTCTGTTCCCCAGTGCTCATTTATAGGGGTCTCCCACAAGACGGAGAGGTAGAGTCAAGTGCCAGAGAATGAGACTCAATATGAATTTCTGCTATCAGTGTTAGGAGACTTACTTGGAAGAAGTGTAAACTTGAGCTCTAGGCAATCTATGACTTCTACATCAAATAATCTTTACAAGAGGAAAGAGAAACCAAGAAAGTGCCATATTCACTGAGCAAAGAATTGCAGTTGAGGTTTTGGAGCTTTTGTGTCTCCCTCCTTTTCTCTTGTTGGTCCAACAAATTTTAATTATTTTATGTTCCGAAGAATAAGAAACACACTTTCCCCCTATTAAATGGCCATCACTGTAGTGATTCAAATGCTTTATTTAAGGGTAAGAAATGTGGTCTTGAGTACACTCCAAAAGAGGAAGGAACAGAAAACAGGTCTCCTGTGAGCTATTAAAGAGTAAATAAAACTCCAACTTCTCTGTCCAGGATTTGTCCAGTCTAACTTTGAAAAGAGACATTTTGAGAAGTTTTCCCGATCTAGTTGAAGATGTCCCTGTTTGTTGCAGGGGAGGTAGGACTAGATGACCTTTAAAGGTCCCTTCCAACACAAAATATTCTGTGATTCTATGATTCTGTGAAATTATGAGTCTGAATTTCCTGTGTGAAAATCACACTGCTGGCCACCGCTCCAACTCCCCACAACCAACTGTGCGTTTCCACCCATGTACACTGTGGTACATCACAAACTGGGAGCGAAAAAGCTGTAATGAAGGGAATACAGTAATGGCTGTTTGGATTTTAACTGAAATGGATGCTGTCTGTCTGGGGCTTCAGTGTACTGTTTCTTTAGATAACAGTGAATACCTGAATAAAGTATCTATTGAGTTAACACAGCAATTTCCTACCTAGCAAAAAAAAAAAAAAAAAAAAAAAATTAGGACACCTTCTTCATGTAGGAAAATATTTAAGCACAAGCTTCATTTTAATTTAATTTTAAACATGTTTAATATGTTCCTGAATCAGGGCCACTTAGGTAATTGTGTGGCATAATTGCAACAGCCTACTTTAAAAGCTCTGTGTAACACCACAGAAATGTAATTCCCAGTGTCTGTTTAAGGAGGTGATCTATAGCTTAATGTTAGTATAATCGTCATTTGATGCAGCAGTTGCTAAGATTGTAACATGTCTGCTGAACAGTGTTTAAAAAAAAAAAAAAAAGGGAAATAAATACATAAAATAGCATAGTGTAAACTTCTCTTAAATTACCACTCCCCTCCCCTATGCATAATGCATCAAATGTATTTAGCACCAGTGAACCGGATAACACTTTTTTAGATGACTCACTATCTTCATGTTGGAGTTACATTCCCTTGCAGAGAATAAAATGTGTTACCCTTGGGAGCAAAGAGATTTGAAAAAAAAAAAAAAAAATAAAATCTGGGGGAATAGCTTCACATCCATTATTTGAGACCGTTCTGTAAAATTCAAATAACTTGTGACAAAGACATGGATTATTGTTGTTGTTATTATTATTTAAGAAAATGGCCTCTAGCCAGCTTAACAAACCATCTTGCAGCTTGCATTACTTATAACATTTTGCACTGTGAATTTCTTTTTGTTTCTAAAATATGTATGTTTTGAGGGCTTATAATTAACCTTATTCCATCATTTATACTTTAATGCATTCATGTGCAACTGAAGTAAAAAAAAAAACAAAACAAAACATATTGATGCAACTAATTAAATAAAAGTAAAATCATATAAAGTTTCATTATAACTGTAATTGATTTGTCAACTAATATAGCTAGATATATTACTGTTGACAAATTAAGTTAAAATGATAATGACACTTAGCCCGATCCTTATTTTTTATTGCATTTCTTCCAGATAATTTCTCATTTCTTCCAAAAAAAAAAAAAAAAAAAGGATTCAAGTTTTCTTTTTGGTGCCTCATAAGTCTGTGGATTAAAATTAATATATTAAAATCCTTCACCATTTCTGTTTCTTTTAATTGAAGTAGAATAATTTACAGTAGTTAATTGGCTTTTGCTGAAGTTAATTTGATAGTGGTGATAGAATGCAGTCAAAATACCTCTACTGACCGCAGGTGAAATAACATTTAGATAAGCAGGTAATTGAACCACCTAGAATCTAGAGGCCTTCACACTCTACTCCATCAACAAGGAACTTGTCTTGGAGAATGAATGCTACTGGCTTAGGACTAGTTCTGTATAAGACAATATATTTTCCTTCAAGAAGGGTGCAGCTTTACGGAGGCAAGAAAGAGCCCCCCATGGAGACCTATAACCTGTGACAGTAAGTGATGAGTGAGCAAGAGGTAGAAGAGGACAAATTATTCATTATTTTTGATAACACAGGATCTTGAAGGCAAAAAATGAAATGGAAATGTTCAAAAACTGAAAAGATACCGCGATGGGTTGATCTTGGCTGGCCACTGGGTACCCACCAAGCCATTCTCTCATTCCTGTTCCTTAATGGAACAACGAGAGAAAATGAAATTAAAAACTTGTGCATTGAGATAAAAGCAGTTTAAGAAAAGAAAACAAAAGCCACATGTGGAAACAAAGGAAAAAAAAAAAAAAAAAAAAGATTTATTCTCTACTTCCCATCAGCAGGTGATGGCCAGGCAGTTCCTGGGAAGTAGGGCCTCAGTATGTATGCAGTGGTTGCTCTGGAAGACAAAAGCCTTAATAATGAATACTTCTACCACTCCCCCACACCCCATCCTTCTCCTTTCTCTTATTGCTGAGCACAACATGGTATGGTAGGGAATATCCCTTTTGTCAGGCTGGATCAGCTGTCCAAGCTACATTCCCTCCCAACCTCTTGCTTACTCCCAGCTTACGGGCCTTTGGTGGGCAGGGGTTGGAAAGGCAATCTTGATGCTGTGCAGGCACAATTTAAATGTTGTGATATGAACAGTGCTATAGGCTTCAGCCATTTTTCTTTCTTCAGTTGCAGTTCATTGTAATCATAGTTAAAGATTAAGCATAGATTTTCTTTTATAATATCTTAAGTGAAACATTTCTCCTTTTTTTTTTTCTTTGAAGAAAAAAAATATTTCTGAATCTGTGTATCATTTTAAATGTAAGTTGTTCCAAAACTCAAAACATTTTAAAAATGTTGAAGCAAGATGTTTTGATTTGGAAGTGGGGGGTGTCTTTCACTTTCTCTTTTTTTCTTTTTCCCTTTCCAAACTGAAACCATTTGAAAAATCAGTCAAAGATCTCAAAATGGCTTTATTTTGCATCTACACTGAAATGAACAGTGGCTGAAAAGTACTATCTGGGTCCCAAAGATACCAAAATCCAAGGTCATACATCTCCTGATATTTCAAAATCCACAGAAGAGAAGCTATAAACAAACTTTATTCTTCTGAAGCCAGTAAGTGTACCTCAGTGTTGAGAAATGTGTAGAATACAATGCAATTGTACAATACGGTTGTTCCCAGTTCACAGACAACACAGGCACATTATAGCCTCCAGCCATTTAATACTGGCTCCAAAGCACAGAACTGCTCATGTGTTTAATTCTGGAGACCATCTCAATTGAAGCACCAGTGTGCTGGCCATGATGGTAACCATTACACTTACACTGAGGCATCATGCCCCGAGGGCTGAAAGTTTTAGCCAACCCCTGAATAAGGTCTTTTGTAGCAATGCAATGTTTCTCTGTTAAAATGTCTTTTAATCTAAGACAAGTACAGTTTATTGAGCACTTAAATCCTTAAAATCATCCTATAAAGGACAGGGAGATAAGATAAGAACATATTGCTTATTGGTTTGCAATCCATACAGCGTTAATCTGCTAGCAGTGCTTGTGGGCACACCATCTATTGAAGTTGAGCTCAAGTCCTTCAAAATTAAAAACATGTGTTTCTATTATTTCAGCTAAAATGCCGCTGTCAGCAGATGAAGGTCAGTGGTCATGTCATGACCTTTTTGAAACATTCCAACAACTACAGAAATTTTTAGCTGGTGTTTTTACACACTTATGAGACAAGGAAATTCAGAAGTTTGTGTTATGTTGTTGTTTTTGTTTTTTTTTTTTTTTTTTTTCACAGATCATTTATCTACATATGATTCCCAAGATACCTGGGTCTTCAAGCTCTCCAGGGACCCCCGCATTTTAAGGACACATCATGGTGCAGCTAGTTACAGCTAACTGCCCCAGGGTTTGTTTTCAGACTCACTTTTTCAGGAACTAGACTAGCGCGCTCTTGTCCAGCTGAGGGCAAGTGCAGGATACCATAAGGTAGTCATGTGAAGCCAGAGCCAAATAACACTTTCCAAGTACCTGAACTGAGAGGCCCCATGGTACGACTGCCTTCCTGTTCATTTAATCAGTTCTTTGTACACCACATCATGGATCCTCCCGTTAAATATCATTCGTATACTGTATACCTACCTGTTTTTTTTTTTCCTTTTTAATGGGTTAATTACTGTGTTCATACATTAAAGAGGACTCAAGCCCCAGTTGTCACCAATATGATATTTTGAGTTCACGATGCATATTTTTAAGTACTGTATTTATATACTTCCAGGAATACACAGTGTTCAATGGATAATATCATAGGTGACACTCATAGAACTTTTTTTATTCTTTTGGTGGACTGCAAACATCCTGTTCATTAGTCTATTATCTAGCTGCATATTGGTCATATTTCTAATCTTTGTGTTACTTCTGTTGCACAGAAACCATAAGGATTTGCATTTCTCAGGTTTGCATAGCGTTGCTTTAACATACACATAGCACTTAAATTAGTTTGTGGTGATGTATCTCTTCCTGCCACGTGAGATACAGAAAGTGCATTTGATTCAAGAGTAAATTGCTGTGTCTCATTCTTTTTCCAAGGGATGTTAAAATGAGTAGTATATAAATGATTCAGCTTTTCAACATAGTAGTACAAGTATTTCACCTTTTTTAGTGCAAACCTTCAACTTGTCCAAGTCCTCTCTGTCCTGTATGTTTGATGCTAAAACTGAGGTACTGTATAGAAAAAAGACTATTATATTTACCATAGAGATTGTGGGTCAGACTCTTACATGAACCACGTTAGTGATGAAAACAAATAAATACAATTTAATTACCTGCAATCAATAGAACAAATTCTATATGGTGAATGCAGGCTGTGAAAAATAGCAAATTAAAGCTCTGTCACAGCCTGCAAACATAAGAGCACAAAGATTCCCTAAGTAAAATATGATTGCAGAGCAAACAAAGTAACTATAAAAACTGACCAGATCAGCTCTTCCTTTAGGAGCAATTTTTTTCTGAATTACCTAAGTAACACAGCCCCGTACATCCTATTTTCATAAATCATATAAGCATTTAGGATCCCAGTGGGATCTAGACTCCGAAGTACCTATGTGATTTATGTGTGTATACAGAAGTCACTTAGGTGCTCTGGAGAATGATACTTCCAGTTTTTTCTCATTTCCAACTTAAAAAGAGGAGGAAGTACTTCATATTGTTGAAGGATTTTTCAGTGCCCAAACAATACTTTGGGATTTTCTACTATGGGTGTCCTTTGATAAGTCATCTTATCACTTGGTGAAGAACAATTTTAATCCAAAAATACCATGTAACCTCTTTTGGAAAAAAGAATATTACACAGATCATCTTGTGCAGGGCTGTCACAATGATTTTTATATACAAAAAATTCACAATAAGGCTAGACTTTGTAATGTTCTTTATTTCATTGATTTGTTTGTTTGCCTTTGTATATATATGTATTCATGCTTTTTATTTTCATTTTAAAAATTCAAAGTACTTTTGCTATCAAAGAAAGAGGGGCTATCAAAGGAAAAGGAGCTATAAACTGAGAAATGGTGTTAAGAAACATTCTTCTGTGATATTTTTTTTTTCTTTTTAAATAGAACTAATAGCATATCTTTGCCTTTCAGAAATGTTAGGAATATAAAGACTATGGTATAAGACAAAAAATTAATTGTTCTAGCAATGGATAAGTGCAGTAACATTTGCCTTTTCTTATTAAAAAAAAAAAATTATAACTTTTACTGTCTCTGTAATAGCTGTGGATAGCCATAAATAAGTTTATAAATGAAGAATGAAAAAATGAGATTTAAGTACATTTGTTTTTTATTTGATCCTGCTCTCCCCACTGGAATAAGCATCCAGCCAGGTTCCAGCCTGAGAGTTACTATTTAGTTGCTATATTTACAAAAGGAATTAGAAAAGGTGAAAACAGTGAAAACAAGTAGCTAAAGTGTAAGCAGGTGCAAGCTGTGTTATTTCCATTTTAAAATATATCTTCTATCATTATGGTATAACAAGCACCATCTTAAACTTCCATGGTCGAATGCTGAGTCCCTTCTCTTTGCTGTAGACGTGGAATAGATACTTGATGACTACCATTTTTTCTTGTTTTACACCACTGTGCTTCAGGTCAGAACCGGGACCCTTGACATTCACCAAACCCCCTCTAGCCCAAAAGTAATTTGCACCATCAGTGAATTCATTTTTCAGACTCAGACCTTGAGTCTCCTTCCTTAAAAAGTCAACAACAGAATACAAGAAATTGTCAGTGTTAGAAAAGGTATTTTGCTGTATAATAGGGAACATAATTTCCTCCTCCAACAGATTTCCAATCTAAATAGTCTCTTATTTAGATCCTGCGTGCAGTGGTAAGTGACGTTTTGGTACCCAGCTAGAAATGAGCAATAACATTCAAATGAAAATTGGAAGCTGAAGATCTAATCATTAACAACAGATGGTTCAACTTGAATCTGATAAACAAGTTGTTGATCCTCATCACTCCCCCCCCTCCTCCCCCCCCTTCTCCCTGCCTGTTTCTTTTTCATTCACTTGCATATGTTTGTGTGTATGCAAGTTGTTTTACCACAGTCAAATCAATGGGGGAAAGAGGGCTTCCAAAACCAAACGGTAAACCTCATGGTAAATCTGGAACACATTCAGATGGAAATGGAAATCACTTGAGCATCTGATGCTGAGGAGTTTGGGATTTAATTCAGGCAGTTCAGTTAGCACAGTGGCAGCTTTCTTAGGCTCTGGATTGCCTCCCACATTGGTCCATGTCCCAGTATTCTCAATGTACAACCTGCTCCACTAAAAAATCCAAATATGAGACACTCAGCTCCACTCTTGGATGCTTATGTGAAGAACACAGTGAAAGGCAGTTGGAGACCTACGAGCACATCTGATCACAGAACTTGGCCCATCGTGGCTGGATTTCATCCCAGTTTTACAATAACTCCTTCTTTCTTTTTCTCTTTTCACCGAAAAGGGAGTCTTTGTCTTTGTGCACAATCACATGTTCAACAGAAAGGGGAACACAGAAAACAAAACTGGAATATTATCAAAAGCAGTAAATGAAGGAAACATATGGACAAAATATGGAGGTATGCAATTGCCCCATTTAACATCCTGCTTAGTACTTGTCATTGCATAAGTTCAAAAGCTGTGCAAAGGCTTTTTGGTCAGATAGACATTGTTATTTTGCTCTGTATGGAAGTAGTTCATTCAAGCCCAAGCATCATTAAAAGTAATTTTATTTTGAATGCTCCTTAAGAACCCCAGTGGCATAATAGTAGCAATAATGCTACGAGTTTAAGAAATCGGTAGCACAGAAGAACATTGAGCAAATCGCACTATCCCACATCTCTGGTATTACAGACCTGTAGCCACACTGCTGAATATATTGGCTGGGATATATACAGGTTGTGACTCAAAGGGGACCACAGCAGCTCCACTGAGTTTCTCCAGATTACCCAAACTAACATTTAAAGGAGACTCAGCAGTACAGTAGTAAGAGTAAGTTAGTTCAAATCATTAAAGAGCTGGGACTGCAGATTTGCAGGTCTGTAAATTCTGGGTCACGGGGAGGCCATAATATCCTTCACTTAGGGATCGTAACAGCACTTCACATTCCATCTAAACAAAGGACCACCTGCCCCATTATCACGGGCAACCACGTTGTCTCACAAGCAATCATCTTGGTACAACTCAGGGAAGGAGGGGGAAACTGGGAAAAGGAACAAGCCTCAGATTGTAGCCCTGTCGCAGATGAACTTAATACAAGAAATATACATATAACTTCTGGCAATTATAAATTGAAGGGCTTCCTAGACCATTAGTCCAATGCTTTGAGGAGGTAAGGAGAAACATGGTGAAAAGGTCTGAGGTCCTTAAACAACACGGCATTGAAGAACATTGGGTTTCTGAGACTGACCTTTTTTTTTTTTTTTTGTTTATAGACTGGGAAATAATTTCTTCAGAAGAAATGATGTAATAAACACAGTTTTCATTCCAATAGATTGTCCCCACATTCTTTGAACATGGAAGAAATAATCACACCAAATCGAATGAGTTTTAAGGTTTGAACCAAAATATTTATGTTCCAAACAATGAATTATTTTCCATAGTTGCCAACCCATGACAGATTCAGTCTACATCTGTAAACACCAGAACATTTTACATTCTGATACAATTTCCTGAATTTACCATAGAGGCAAGATTTTTGTGTGTGTGCATGTTAATACCAGTGTAAAATATCCCCAAATCAATCGATCAATCGATTAACAAATTAAGTGCTAAATAATGGATGGGACTGTGAACATTTCCTGACAGGATGCTGAGAATAAAATATGTGTCTACAATTCTTTTGTCAAATAGTCAGCCAACAAAGCATTGCAGTGTTTTCTTTAGGAGTTTACATAAATGCCTGGAAAACAAATGGAAAAGTGTGTTCAAACAATATTTTATCATTCATATAAGCCAAGCAGAAATGGTCATTACACTGAAAAATGAATAAAATTCTTCTTCTTTCAAATTAAATTTTAATGTAGCAGAACTTTACATGATCCCAGGAACATAAATAAATATAAAGTGACAACTAAATATTTTCCACAGCTAATTATGCCATTAATACTGAACATAGTGTAAAGTACTCATGAAATAATGTTGCTAAATACTAAAAAAAGGAAGGCAAAGCAAGACTTGGGAAAACACTAAAGATTTCATACAGTGAATTTTATCCTATGCAAGAGCTGTATTGTATTTATTTGATTTCCCTATTATTATTTTCTTTTATGCTGGCAAGATATTAATGCAACTTATTCATGGGCTGTCTGTTATGATAGTTTTGAATCGCTTTATATATATATATTAAATAATTGGGGCTTAAAGTTGCTTTCAGTTAGAAGTGTCAATCTATATGTTTACACATTACTAAGTGTCTTACAGTGAATGAAAGCTAACAAAGGGGCTTGTTTTCCCCTCATAATAATGTTATGGAAAGGGGACTATCACGCTCATTTTGCAAAAGCAGAGGGAGACATGAGATCGTAAACTGTCACACTACTCTGTGGATGTTTGTGTGGTTAAATTAGAACTTGAACTCTGCTCTCCCATGGGCCAAGCTAACAGCTTATTTTCCCCTGACCGTTTTCCCCACTTCATTTATAAGCAAATGTACCATATATCTACAGCACACGCACATGCCACTCAGCCTTGCTGTGATCAACATGTTATGAAACAACAGTCTAGTTTGGAGCATTTAGGGCTGTTAGGATAATGATTTTGCATGGCTGCTCTACTTCCCAGTGGAGTTGTGTTTTCCTAGATTTGCTTTAATGCAAGTGCTTTTTGCAAACAGAGGAGACACTGGAGAGGTTTGCAAAAAATATAAGCCCTTTAACAGCTCATTGGGAAGCAAAGAAGGATCCCTTGCTAACCAGACTGACTGTAACCATTCAGCTGAACAATCTTGTCACTCCTATAGTCACTTTTAATATTTGATGGCTGGTCATGTATGGCATGCCTCATCACACCATCTCTGAAGGCAATGCATTGGGAAGTTTGAAAAGATGCCACTCTGCTGGAAGGATGCTGTTGCTGATTTAACGG
The DNA here is from genome assembly GCA_008658365.1 of Alca torda. Lineage (NCBI taxonomy): Eukaryota > Metazoa > Chordata > Aves > Charadriiformes > Alcidae > Alca > Alca torda. Next base: position 8,091,039 of record CM018101.1, read on the forward strand.
TGAGACTGTGTTTCTAGGTTATTATTTTGCATCTCAGGATATTAAATTACTGTCAACAATTGAAACTTAAAAGAAAATAAAAGTACGTGTAAGTTTGTGTCATGCAAGGCTCAAAGGGCCACCGAACTCTGTGACTGACCTGTCTACAAAACGTATCTACAAATGTGGAACAAAAAATCAAGTAAAAGAAAAAGCAGGATGTTATTTCCCCATATCCATGCACATAATTCCACCTGAGCAGTGGCCAGACTGAAATTTTGCTGCATTCACTAGGGACTCTTCCACACACTTTAAGACCAAAATATCCTCTATTTCACTCAAATTTCAATTTGTTTTTTCACAAAATAGAAAGATCTTCCCACCAGTCTATGGCATAGGGAGTCATCCATCTGTTAAAATGAGTGGAATTAACAACCCCAGTTCACTGACCTATGGCCAGAAAGCTAAGGGAGTAGAGAAAGAATAAAAGATGAGTGTGGCCATGTGCTAGCTCTGAGTTTCTGCCAGCCCTCTGGGACAATTCTAAAAAGCTTTGAAGGCAAACTGAAAAAAAAAAAAAAATGTGCCTGGCACCCATCAGGACATCAAGGAAAAATACTTTTTTTGTGTTAGAATTTTGCTAAAATCAATGTGTTCCTAGAGGAATTTCTGTATCTATATTTGATTTTGGTTTTGTGCAAAATTCAAACCCAGATTAGCAGAAGGCAGTAAACCTGGTGGCAGAAGAAGGTACCTATTAAAGATGAAAGCTTTTAGTTTAGGGGTATATTATTAGTGATTTAACAGCTCTCACTACTTTCTATTCTTTCTCTGTACTTTTTAAATGGTGTGGGAATGAAAGCGGAAAAAAACAGCCCAGGAAAGAAAGAAACATTTTGGTTTAGCTTTTGACAGTGAATGCAATGATTTGTAGCCATGGGCTCAAAAGCACACAGATAATAGCTCAGGCATTTAGACTAATCTGAAGTTAGATATTTCATACAAAATGTCCCACCCCTTTGCAATTGATGCTCTTGAATTTCAAATTCTTTCCTTTATTGAATAATGAAAAATCTGGTCTTCAGCTAACCTTGGTAAAAATTTATTTTTTAAAGCAATAAATACCCAGTTAAGTTCTAAAATGTTAATAGCTGTGCAAATAGTTACTGCTGTCTAAATGAGTGACCATTTAATGAATCACTTCCACCAAAAAGGTCAGTGTAGCAAGTCCCATGTGCATCATGTTATTACAACTTACCAGCAAATGACCACATTAATATTAACTGACAGATTGCAGACCTTTATGTTTATGTACAGTGGGTTTCTGGAAAGTGCACTTCTGGGAGGTGTTAGAAAACTTTCTGCCAGCATATCATCCTGTAAATCGTGCTGTTTTCAGGTCATTACTTGTTCAACGTGTGGACATCTAGTTACCGAGCTTTCTGAATGAGAAGTGTGTTAATGAATAAAGCACTCTTGACCTCTCACCTTCAAAATCTTGGCTCAAAACAAGTTAGTATTCTTAATTCCTCTAATTTCAGGGGTCTGGGACATGTCACAAATAGGTGTTCCCATCAGGCAATGCCATGACAGCTCTGAAATAGCTAATGGTGTGCACTAAGGTCAGAGACCGTTTGAGATAGATGCAACAGCAAACTTTCATGCCCTTGATGATGCTGATGCTTCTAGTCTCTGTGATAAGGGTGATTGCATTAAGATGAATTTCTGAATTAAATATAACATATCAAGCTTGTACCAGGGACCTGTCATGTCATCATGGCACAGAATTCCCACACTGACGGCAGACATTCCCTCATATTCGCCTTCCGAAACAACACTGCAAGCTGCATTTCCAAGTCAGCTATGGAATATTGAGCCCTTATTACTAATATTGAGACACTTATACAAAAGCCCAATCTATCCTAATAACAACAGGATATGCCTAAGCAAGGGCCAGGACACAGGCTTGAGCTCTGTCTTGCAGAGGAGGATGCAGGAAGGTCCTTGACTTTGCAGACTGTAGGAGCCTGAGCATTGCTTCTGTTCCTAGTCCCATCATGTGGCCATGAGCATGCCACAGCAGCAGTGCTCATCAGAAAGAAGGGGGGAGGATGAATTCAGCTCATTCCACATGGGAAGACCCCTCCTCATCCAAGGTCGCTTCACCTTCCCTCTCCCCCAGTCTTTTCATTTTGTCTACTCTTACCAGTCTACTCAAAGCTCTATCTCAAACTGTAAGAGACCCAAGTTCAGGACAGGAAAATCGGGCACACATATACCCTGAGACAATGCTCTCATAGAGCTTTGGGAAAGGTAATTCATTCCTGATCACTGATGAGCCATTTTTACCTCCTCAGAAATTTACTGAATGTAACAAAGCTGCTGAAAAAGTTATTAGGAAGTTAAGCCCTTATAGTCTTTTAAAGAAAAGACCACCCTACCCCCCCCACCTTTTCAGAGAGTGTAGAGAGGAAAAATGCTATTAAAAAAATCCCTACTTGCTAGTGTCCTTTTAAATTATGTAAAGCCAATTTCTTGTAATATTGTCACTGAACAAATAATCAGTTGGTTGAGGAAGATTTGTGGCTGTAATTATTTATTCATTTTAATGTTTGTTATTAAGCCTTCCTCTTGCTGTTTGCACCCATTATATGATGAAAGATCAATATGAAGAAGATGAGGAAGTGCAGAAATGATGGTTAATTATCAGGGAGTGAGGAGGAGGAGAGCAGACCTGGTACAAATGGCTGTGAGACCTATGGCCAGTGCTCCAGCCTTGTTGATGTTAGCCTCTGTTTTACAGTGTGGGGATATTTTTGTTGCTCTTGTTTGGTTTTTTTTTTTTGGTTTTTTTTTTTTTTTTTTTTTTCAATCAGGACAGTAGAGTGAACACTTGAGATGAGTTTTATCATGTTTTTTTTTTAATCTGCTCCATGGCTGGGATTCAATTAGGAGAAGCAGTGGTGCTAAGTGGATAAAAGGACCCTGCAGTTGAGAAACAGGGTGTGGTTTTTTTCCCAGTTCAGCAAGTGACTGACTGTGTAACTTGTTTCACATCTCTCTTATTTTATTTGTACAGGTGTAAAATAGGAAAACTCATTCCTACCTTCTTCTGTAGTGTTTTGTAATCTAAATATAAAAAGTAACGTATCTTTACCATAATCACAGGTATGTATTTACACATAAATCTCTCTGTGCTTGTTTATGTATACATATATGCATGTAGAAATACATATGTAAAAATATCATTATTTTATAGCTTAGATTAAATTGTGTCATCACTATTCAGGATTAAAAGACATAAAAATCCTGGAGATGCATTACCATTATTCGCATTTATGCATCTGTGGAGAGGTAAAATGCATTCCAACTGTTGCTTCCAGGATAGCACGATATAGAATCATAGAACCATAGGGCTGGATGGGACCTCTGGAGATCATCTAGTCCAACACCCTGCCGGAGCAGGGTCACCTAGAGCAGGGTGCACAGGAACACATCCAGGTGGGTTTGGAATGTCTCCAGAGACGGAGACTCCACCACCTCTCTGGGCAGCCTGTTCCAGTGCTCCTGCCACCCTCAAAGTAAAGAAGTTCCTCCTCATGTTTAGGTGGAACTTCCTATGCTCAAGTTTGTGCCCATTACCTCTTGTCCTGTCACTGGGCACCACTGAAAAGAGCCTGACCTCATCCTCCTGACACCCACCCTTTAAGTATTTATAAGCGTTGATAAGATCCCCCCTCAGTCATCTTTTTTCCAGACTAAAAAGACCCAAATCCCTCAGCCTTTCTTCATCAGAGAGGTGTTCCAGTCCCCTAATCATCTTTGTAGCCCTTTGCTGCACCCTCTCCAGCAGTTCCCTGTCCCTCTTGAATGGGGGAGCCCAGAACTAGACACAGTACTCCAGATGCAGCCTCACCAAGGCAGAGTAGAGGGGGAGGATGACCTCCCTCAACCTGCTGGCCACACATTTCTTGATGCACCCCAGGATGCCATTGGCCTTCTTGGCCATGATGGCACACTGCTGACTCATGGTCATCCTGTTGTCCACCAGGATTCCCAGGTCTCTTTCCACCGAGCTGCTCTCTAGCAGGTCAGCACCCAACCTGTACTGGTGCATGGGGTTATTCTTCCCCAGGTGCAGCACCCTACACTTGCCCTTGTTACTTTCCCCAAGGCCTGGGTCTCCTGAGGGCTGGTCCAAGCAGTAAAGGCCTAAGCAAAGAAGGCATTCAGTAACTCTGCCTTCTCTGCATTCTCCGTCACCATGGCTCCTGTCACATTCAACAGTGGGCCCACAACTTCCCTGGTCTTCCTTTTCATAGAATAGAATCACAGAATCACAGAATCATTTAGGTTGGAAAAAACCCTTGGGATCCCTGAGTCCAATCATCAGCCCCACTCTACAAAGTCCTCCCTTACACCGTATCCTCTAACACCACTAAACGAGTCCTAAAAACATTCAGGGATGGTGACTCCACCACCTCCCTGGGCAGCCTATTCCAATATTTGCCTCCAATATACTTGTAGAAGCCCTTCCCATTGAGCTTGACATCCCTAGCCAGGTTTAATTCCAAGGCGGCCTTGGCTTTCCTTGTTTCATCCCTGCATGCTCTGGCGGCATTCTTGTAATCCTCCCAATGGGTCAATCCATTCTTCCACTTACTGTAAACTTCCTTCTTCCACTTGAGCTTTTTCAGAAGCTCCCTGCTCAACCATGGAGGTCTCCTGCGTCCCTTGGCCGATTTCTTTCTCTTAGGGATGCACCAATCCTGAGCATGGAGGAAGTGGTCTTTGAATATCAACCAGCTCTCTTGAGCCCCTTTGCCTTCCAGAGCCCTAGACCACGGGATCTCTCCAAGCAGTTTCTTGAAGAGGTCAAAGTTAGCCCTCCCGAAATCCAAGGTTGTAATTTTACTTCTTGTTCTTTTGTGCGTAGTACCCATGATCCTGAACTCTATCATTTCATGGTCACTATAACCTAGGGTGCCTCCAACCTTAATGTCCTCCACCAGTCCCTCTGTGTTTGTCAGTACCAGGTCCAGGACTGCTCCTCTCCTTGTTGGCTCCTGTACCACCTGTGTCAAAAAGTTGTCATCAATGGACTGGAGGAGCCTCCTGGACTGTGTGTGCCTGGCTGTGTGGCCTTTTCAGCAGATACTGGGGCGATTGAAGTTCCCCGTAAGAACCAAGGCCTGCAATTACGAGGTTACATTCAGCTGTCTGTAGAAAGCCTCGTCAGCTTCCTCATCCTGATTTGGGTCTGTAATAAACACTCACAACAGTCTCCCTCATATTTGTCTTCCCCTTAATCCTCACCCAGAAGCTCTCAACCCTCTCTTCATCCACCCTAGCAAGAGCTCGATGCATTCCAGTTGCTCTCTCACATAAAGAGCAACTCCACCTCCATGCCTCGCTGGTCTGTCTTTCCTGAAAAGGACATAGCCATCCATGACAGCATTCCAGTCATGTGAGCTGTCCCACCACTTGTCAGTAATTGCACTGAGATCGTGGCCCTGCAACCACACACAGATCTCCAGCTCTTCCTGCTTATTCCCCATGCTGCGTGCATTGGTATATAAGCATAAGAGAGGGAGCTGTGTGTATAGTTTTGACCCTTGAGATGTAGTGTGCCTTCTGGCTCTCAGAAATACTGGCACACTTGTCCACAAGCACTGAGCAACTATGCCCTGGCACCTCACCAGCAAGCCCAGTACCATCCCCACCCTCTTCAAATCTAGTTTAAAGCCCTATCAACGAGCCCTGATAACTCTTGTCTTAGAACCCTTTTCCCCCTGGAAGACACTGTATTCCTGCCTGTTACCAGCAGGCCTGGTGTTTTGTAAATCAGGCCATGATCAAAGAACCCAAAGTCCTGCCGGCAGCACCAGGCTCGAAGCCAGACATTGACCTGCTGGCTCCTCCTATTTACCCCCTCATCATTCCCCACAACTGGGGGGATAGAGGAGAACACAACTTGCACTCCAAATCCCTTGACCTGCCATCCCAGGGTCTTGAAATCTTTCTTCATTGCCCTTGGACTTCTTTTTGTTACCTCGTCACTGCCTACCTGAAAGATCAGAAGGGGGTAATAATCTGAGGGCCATACCAGGGAAGGAAGCATCTTCTTCATGTCCTTGACCCGGGCCCCAGGGATGCAACAGACCTCCCTGTGTACTGGGTCTGGCCTGCATATTAGGCCTTCTGCTCCCTTCAGTAGGGAGTCACCTATGACAAGGACCAGTCTTTTCTTCTTAACTGCAGATGTTTTGATGCGGGGGGAGGTCTGACTAGACCTCACTGACATCTCCAAGGTAGGAGAACTATCATGTTTGTCATCATCCAGGTTCCGTTGCAGAGCACTGTACCTGTTACACAATGGCACCCGGGAAGAAGGGTTAGTCGCCGGGCAGTCCCGAGTGCGGCACCTGTTGTGCCGGGCAGGAACTTCCTGCCATTGCCTCCTGTCCTCCAGGTCACCACCTTCAGTTGAGGTGAGAGAGGATAGGGAATTCTCTGTTGCAGGGGTTCTGTCTGCCTGCTGGGTTTCTATAGTGGGATGCAGGATTCTACTCCAAGTATCTATCTCCCTCTCGCATTCCCTGAGGCTCTTCAACCTACTTACCTCTTCCCTGAGCTCCATCACTAATTGGAGGAGATCCTCCACCTGGGCACATCTCCCACAGGCATGCCTATCACTGCGATCCAACACCAGTGCAAGAGCAGGGCACACCCTACAGCCTGATACCTGTGTGGCAGCATGTTCCCAACAGGAGCTCTGTCTGAGAGGTTGCATCAGACCTGGTGGCTGTGGAGCTCATGGATGCCACGGTCTTCTTGCGAGTAGTTACCATCGCAACCTGGCTGGGTTGGCAGTCTTTCAGCGCTATCCTGCGCAAACTGCCGTGCAAACTGCTGAGATTGGACTGGTGTGTCATGCTCTGTTTGGCCGCCCTCTTCACCAGCCCAGGAAGTACACCCTTGTCGTGATGCTCCCTGGTGGTTCTGCGGGTGACGCCCAGGCAACACCCACTCACTACTTGTTTGCTCAATGCAAACAAGGGCTTCTTTGATGAGGGGTGAGTGGTCCAACCACCTCCTCGTTCAGACTTGCCACTGGTGTGTGTGTGTGTGTGTGTGTGTGTGTGTGTGTGTGTGTGGTGGTGGTGGCTCCACCCTCAGCTCCTCAGCTGCCTCCGCCTCCCAGAAGTTCCTGGTAGCAATTCAGGCTGGCCACTGTTCCTGGATTTAAACAGCCTTGAAAATGAGCCCCTAGCTGACCCTTTTTTGCTGCGATTCCCTTCCCCAGTGCAGACTTACCTGCACTGGAGCCGGTCTCCTCTGCGAGTCAAACGTGATTTTTCTTCAGCAAAATTTTTGTTTGTTAGCTGTCACAACAGGTGGTACTTGGTAGTCAGTCTTGGGTAGTATCACCTGGTATTAGGATCCCCACTTTGAATTCTTAATTGTGATTGCAGTGAGTGTGTTTCATGTATAATAACAAAATGGTGTATCACAGGCTGCAATGCAATAGACTGCTCAGTCAAGTCTTAAACGGACAACACAAGTATTCAGCTGTGAGCACTCATGTATCATAACAAATCTGGTGAGTGCAAGGGCTACCCAAGTGGGATAAAGCCTGAAAGTAGGTCTATGTTCAAGATTTTATATAGATCTCAAGGGTCCCTGTATAAATGCTTGCAAAATCCATCATATAGCTTCAGGCCAGCCCTGAAACCTGCCTTTAGTGAAAATCTCCCACACCCTAGATACTGATACATACAGAACAGATGACATGTAACTATGGTAAATATCTCTAAGAGTCACTTTCTCTTAATGTGCAGCCAGTAACTCTATTAAAATGACAAAAATAATAATGCCTCTGAAATCACCCTTGCTCATGCTGCATGCCCACAAATCTTTTGCCAGAGCCACCTTCTTTTCTAATTTCTTTTCATCTGGCTTCCTGCCATGGCTGAGGATAAAGTTAGTTTATGAAATGACACATTTTCACTGCCTGTTCACAAACACCCTACAACTTTACAAAGAATGTTTAATAATAATAATAAAAAAAAATCCTTAATTGCAATATATCCATATAAGTTTTCCTACTCGTCCTGATTCTGATCTGAAGAAAGATATTCCCTTCAGTATGACTTATTTCATCCATTCACTTCCTTGAGTTACTAACTCACAGGAATGCTGAATTTCACAATGAGAAGACAGCCACTTTTAATAATATTAATTACTTTATGGTATTATTTACACTGGGTTCAGCGTGATACTGGTGCTGTCTCTGACAACTGTTAGTGAGACTGAAAGTGACTTCAAACACATATCTGGAGCAGCAGTTTTCTGTCTAGCCTGTTCAATTGTACCATAGAGCAATGCAGCAATTTATGCCTATTGCTATACACCTAATACTTAGCTATACTGTTTCACACTTGTGAGCCATCCTATTTGACTTACATAGGTAAATATGATACATCAGCGTTTATAATATCAAGGGTTTAACAACAGTACCGGATATGCTGAGTATTTTCAGAACAGATAAATACATCTTGTTTTCTTTACTAAATGCTGTCTGGCAAGCAGAGTTATAGAACTTAGCAGCATAAGACATGAAACGGTTGGAAACAAATCTGAAGCTCTGGGATGACTCACAGAATCAGGTACATTTCAACTTGGAAGTAGTTGTCAGAAGTGTCCCATAAATCCCATTCAAGTAAAAATGTTTTTCCTTGCATGCATATTTGAATAAAATAGAAAAGAGATCTGCCTTTTCTTACTTCACAGAATTGAGTTCCTGTTACAAAAACAGACGTCAGAAGAAATATATCTGTTGGCAAAGTTAGGAGCTACAGAGAAGAACAGGGCATTGTTCTTCATTTTACTATGCACTTTCCCTTGGAACTTACTGACTGCTTAAATCATCTCAGCTACACAGAAACCTTTAGCAATAAAATAAAAACTGTATTAAGCACTAAATTTTATACATAAATGGTATTCCTCATTGACGGAGAGTTTATGGAAGTTGTCAACTTCTAAATCCAACTTATATGAAGCTAATAATAATCTGAGGGCATATGAATTGATCTAGTCAGAAATGGTGCAAATAAAATTAACAAATTTATTAATTTTTTTTTTTTTTTTTTCAATTGAAGCTCAATTTGCTGTTTTCCATAGTCTTGGCAAAGGATGAATAGAAAGCTTATTCAGAAGCTTATTCTCCCCATTAAGTAGAAACTTCCTGCTGGGATTTGAGGAAAAGACTGGCATAGAAATAGGTAACCATTTAACTTCTGGGCTGCTTGGCCTCTGTAGCTCAAAAGAAGCACAGGGCCAGAGGTTATGTATTATTCATTTTTCAATTGGACTCAGTGGAGAAATCTGAGAGTTTACTACATAAATATGTTAAATTTAAGTACATCATGCATTTCCATAAAATTCACTGAGGCCCAGATTCATCATTTCCTCCCAATTCAACAAACCACTTTAAAATATGCTTAAATTGACTTCAGTGGAGCTGTGAACACTTACTGAAAGTTCAGTGTCTCCTTAAATGATTTGGAGAATGAGGACCATCTGCATATGTGTAAGTGCTTTGCTGAACGTGCCTAAGTATCCAATCCATAGCCCCATGAAATCCATGACGTTTCTCCACTGATGGCACTGGGCTTTGGATTTGTTCTCAACAGTTGGATATTATCAGTTCATTATCAGTTCAGAGCTCTTTTGTTGCTTCCTTGAAAGGAGATGGCATTCAGCTTTTCACCCCATTAGAAAGCCCTAGATAACATTCTAAGATTTCTTACTTAATGCTGTCTGCGGGGGTTGTTGTGATTATGATTTTAAAATGCACTGCTGAAAAGTGTCAACTAATACAACCATGATAATAATTCCTCTTGAATCATACTAAATATATGTGCTGTGTGTACAATAGCCTATACCAACAGAATATTGTAGAAGACTGTTCTATGCATGGGGCCTTATGCAAGGTAAGGAGTTTCACGTTACCTGTTGCACACTCAGTGATGCATTTCCAACAAAAGGGACTTGTCATAGAGCTGTTTATTACCAGGATGATTGCAGATATTAGAGTGTAAATTTAAAGAACGTGATGAATAAATCAGATTCCTTGTCAGACCCTCTCTTTCTACATTCAGAGGAGATGAGAGCAGTCCATGATTCAGTCAGTTCCATGACCCGTATGTTAAAATTACATGGGGGGGTACTGAGCCATGTAGGGCCCGTGCAAACCTCATGAAGTTCAACAGGACCAAGTGCCGGGTCCTGCATGTGGGTTGGGGCAATCCCATGCACAAATACAGAATGGGTGGAGAATGGATTGAGGAGAAGGACTGGGGGGTGTTAGTTAATGAGAAGTTCAACACTCTTGCAGCTCAGAAGGCCAGTAATATCCTGGGCTGCATCAAAAGAAGCATGGCCAGCAGGCTGAGGGAGGTGATGTTGCCCCTCTACTCTGCTCTCGTGAGACCCCACCTGGGGTCCTACGTCCAGCTCTGAAGCCCCCACACAAGGGTGTGGACCTGTCAGAGCAGGACCAGAGGAGGGCCATAAAGATGATCAGAGGGTTAGAGCCCCTCTCCCATGAAGACAGGCTGAGAGAGTTGAGGTTGTTCTGCCCAGAGAAGAGAAGACTCCAAGGAGACCCTATAACAGCCTTCCAGTATCTGAAGGGGCCCTACAGAAAAGCTGGGGAGGGACTTTTTACAAGGACAGGTAGTGATAGGACAAGGGGTAATGGCTTCAAATTAGAAGAGGGGAGATCTAGATTAGATATTAAGAAGAAATTTTTCACTATGAGGGTGGTGAGGCACTGGAACAGGTTGCCCAGGGAAGTTGTCGATGTCCCATCCCTGGAGGTGTTCAAGACCAGGCTGGATGGGGCTTTGAGCAACCAGGTCTAGTGGGAGGTGTCCCTGCCCAGGGCAGGGGGTTGGAACTAGATGATCTTTAAAGTCCTAAAAAACATAAAGCATTCTATGATTCTATATTCTATAATCCTGAGTTTGAAGGTAATGTCATTCCTTCTTAGTTCAGCAGTTTCTGCTTTTAACGACCTCTTCTGTTTTCCCACTTATTAATAGGACTGTGTATACTACCCACGAGATGAGAAGATATTTAAATTCTCTCTGAGACACATCCTTTTCCACAGCTTCCTGAAGCAAATTATCCACAAGACTGATGCTTTCCTTCTCAGTCCTCACTCTTCTATGTCTCAGAGAAAAACTTTGAAAAAACTTGTAGTTTTATTATAGTGTACCAATGTCCTAGTTATTAATAAATGTCTAAATCATTCTTCTTAATTTATCTGGAAAGAGCAATGACTTAGACTCCATTGAAAAAGTTAGGACTGTGGGATATCAACAAAATATTTGCTAAATGAAAGGACAACTAGGTAACTTAACAAAGAAAAGAAAATCAGCTGACCCCATTTAAACAAAACGTATTTTAATTCAGCCAAAAAAAAAGAGAAAGCTCTTGGATTTTGCAGAAGTGTACATTAAAGTCACAGCTACAGAAAGAGAAAAGCAGAATCTGAAGGGGGCAGCAGTATCATGCCAGTCACAAAAATAATAAGCAAAGAAAGACCACTCAGTGCTCCCATGAAATACTTCTCCACAGATAGGAGCAAGCCTGTTATTAGAGACAGAGGGCAGGCACTGCATTGGGAAGACCAGTCATGGAATATTATACGGAACTGTAGTTACACATCATGCACTTAGCCTTCAGTGTAGAGACCCACAAAAGTCTCCCCAAAAGACTCAGAAAAAACTCACAAAAATTGATCTAAGGCCTGGAAGAAATACCTTAACTCAGAAAATGTAAATGTAAAGTGGAGAAAATACTGGCAATTTGGCAATTTGTTTCATTGTATACAGAATGGTAGCAAAGTCAACGTTTGAACACTAAAGTCAAATAAATTCAAATGAGAAACTTCGCTCACATTTTTAACAAGCCTAGATAAATGAATTTTGGAATAAACTGCCAAAGAATGTGGTAGTGTTTCTTGGTAGGTTTAATTCATCCCCACAGACTTTTCTAGAAAATTTTTGGTGTAATGTAGTCTGTGATACTAAACATAGGAACAACTAGATGAAAGACAAGGAACTAACGAACACAAGATATGGGACTAGAAAATTGAATTGTTGTATTATAATCAATTTTTTACATGATTTTATAGCTACCACATGACCAGAAGTTTTAAGAACATTCTTTATGATGCAGAAGTAGAAAGGTTCAGTCTGTTTACTTTAACAAAGAGAAAGTAAAGAGTTGACTGGATTGCAGTCTGTAAGTAAAAGTTAAAAAAAAAAAAAAAAAAAAAAAAAGGCTAAAAAGCCGTGATTAAGTTATTGGAAGCAGAAGCTTCAAAGTTTAGGATGGAAACATGGATGGAAGGACAGAGTGGGAGTTAAGAATGACTGTTCAAATATCTTTTTTTACCAGTGCACTAGAGTCTGCATTGCTTGAACTCTTTATGCAAAGACTTTAATGTCCTTCTAAAAGCTGTAATGCAAAAATTGCCTTAACCCATGGCTCAAAAGGGATCACATAATGTTGTTGGAAGCGTCCCTTTTGACATTGGAGTCAGAGAATTTTAAATATCTACACCTGTCTAAAAATACACACAAACAGAAACTGAAGCACGACTCCAGCCTGCTTTTTTGTTATTGTCAAGAAGGTTTACAAAGTAGCAACCTTTTGTCATAGTAATACATTAATATGTATTTCCATGTTTAATCTGAAATAGCTGTTATACTTACGCCATTTTTACCATGACAAATCAGAATACAACTGAGGAGCTATTAGCATAGTTTAGCAGGAGAAGAATCACAGTACAACACTACTATTTTGCTTTTTGTATCAATAAGCTTTTCTAGCCTTTGAGACTGGTTTCTATTTTTAATCTATTGCTGCAATAAAGAAACAATAGTCACTTATGTTTTGTTATTAACTTTACCCCAAAGGGTTCTTGTTCATTTCCAGATAGATATCATTTCCTGTTGTTGATTATTTGGATATAGACATAAAGTAGGAGCCTGATGAGCTCCTGTGCCACATGGAAATATGGCAGGATCATTCCTGAGGTTTATGCTGTAATCATTTCGGGTGCTTAGAGCAATGATGTAAATATTAGATGGCATAAACTGAACGTGTTTTTCAAACCCGCTTCATTGTCAGCACCCCAAACTCAGGTTTCAGAGCGGTATCCTGGTTTACAAGTTCTGAATTCCCCTTTGAATTATGGTACAATATCTGTTGTCTTCAGGAGCTGTGCTGATTTATCCAAGGTAAATTATTTGGGTTAATTGCAGCACACCCACCTGTCATGATTAAACTCAAATATAATCCAGCTTCAACTCAATGTTTCTTACTTGAGAAAGTAAGAGGCTCAGTCCAGAGTCAAAGACATTAAAGAGACAACTGGGAAGCTTCAGAGCTTATTATTGCTTCAGAGCATGTTTAGTTTGGAGAAGAGGAGGCTGAGGGGAGACCTCATTGCCTTCTACAACTACCTGAAAGGAGGTTGTAGAGAGGTGGGTGTTGGCCTCTTCTCCCAGGTGAATGATGACAGGACCAGAGGAAATGGTCTGAAGTTGCGGCAGGGGATGTTTAGATCAGATATTAGGAAGAATTACTTTACTGAGAGAGTGGTCAGGCACTGGAACAGCCTGCCCAGGGAGGTGGTTGAGCCGCCATCCCTAGAGGTATTTAAGAAACGTCTAGGTTTGGCACTTCAGGGCATGCTCTAGTGACAGATATTGTAGGGGTTTTTTTGTGTGTGTATGGTTGGACTCGATGATCTCAAATGTCCTTTCCAACCATGAAGATTCTATGATTCTATAATACAGCTCCTAAAATTAGATGACTGAAGTTTAGCCATAAGTATACTGTTCCTTCTTTCCCACGAACTCAAGTGAATTCTAATCTTCTGTGACAAACAGAAGTATTCCCTTTTTCAAGATTATAATGAGTGTGTTAAAAAAAAACAAACAAAAAAAAAACTCAAAAAAAACAGGGTAAAGTAAACAATCTCTATGGTTCTGGTTCATTAAAACCAGTGCACATTCTTAGTTTGGGACCAATGGTAAAATTTCCCATCCTCTACTAGTCAATGGTCAAAAAAAGTAAACAAATTATTTAACACAGATATGACCAGATTTTTCTCTGTTTGTTGGCCTATTTTACATTGTTAACTTTCAGTGCCTGTTAGGAATGTGGAACTGAAGAACAGTAGTGTAAAGTTATTTCTCCATCAGTCCGCAGCACTGTAACTTTTAATATTTTTAATATACACTTTTTTAATGTACAATTAAAATATACTTTTAATATTTTTCTCAGACATTTTGATATTTGGATATATTGAGGAAATTTTTTTTAAAGTTTAGATTTAGATGTAAATTCTCATAGAACTCAAAAGAAACCCAAACTCTTTGCTTTCAATTTCACTCTCTTAAAAAAAAAAAAAAAGAAAAAAAAAGAAAAGAAAAAAAAAGGGAAAGAAAAACCAAAACTCAAGTTCACATTCACACCACATGTACTTGGAAAATTAGATCTTATACTGGGAGTGAACTTTCATGATTATGACATCTTTTATGTTCTTGGCCTTCTGATACCAGAATCTTTCTCACTCTAAACAAACATGAAGGGGGAAGAAATAGGAAGGTAGGTAAGTTCAGGTAAGATTGTAGAGACTTCCAGCACTGCTATGAAAAACTGACTTTGTTGATTTAAACACAGTACAATAAATCAGATTCCATGACCCTCTTGGGGTCAACTTCTACCCTTGGAGAAAGTGAGATAAAGTAAAAAAAAAAACACTTATTGAAAGCACTTTTCCTTCTCAAACTCTCTTGAGAGCATTTGAGCTTCTAGGTCCTTTTGTTTGCTTTGTATGCATTTTAAGGTGTTGGGTTTTTTTTTTTTTTTTCTTTTTTTTTTTCCTTCCCTCCCACATTTCTCCATTATAGGCTACCTGTTCACTGATTACATACATCCACTTGCTTCTTGATATTTGAAAGAACTCATGGAGTACTCAGAAACCTTCCTTTGTTCTTACAGATCGTTCATGCTTGTTTTCTGCATATGTATTCACAAATATGTACACATGTTAATATGATTACAGACAATAAAAATGCACACTTAACAAAAAGCTGATCCAAGAAAGACAGACTCAGAAAACATTACAATTCCCACAGGAGTTTTTAAATATTCATGCAGCAATCCATCACTCTCCACTTGTTCTTTCTGGCCACCCCCATATTAAGGAATCGATATTCTAGAAGAGCCCAGGATGGTCCCAGGATATAACTTTACTGATCTTCCTTCCTCTAGAAGGCAGTACTAACTCTGTCTTAGCTGTCTAAATATCCTGTCTGGTAGATAAAATCAATTCTTATTAAAGAAGGTCTCTACTTGATGTTTCCCTGGTGACTTCCCCATCAGACTGCCTCCTCAGGCAGGTGATATACAGGGTTACAGCTGGACTAAGCATAGAGTGATATTACACTCATGCATACACCACACCACTGGTTCTAGCACGCAACACACAGCTGGACTTGGCAAGAGCTAACAGTCAAATAATGTGGCCACGAAGCGAAGGTTGCTTCAAGCCCAGTTTAGTTCCACTCCTGAGCAGCAATGTTAGATGCAGCTTATATATCCAAAATGACATACATAAAGAAACCGGCCATATTTCTGAAGTGTTCTGAGGTCTAAAGAAGAATGTTAATGTATAAGGTTATGCAGGATGCCATTGCCATTGGGAAACTAGAAATGTTCTGAACATCTGTACAGATTTCAATTAATGTAAGGTTTTCACATACAATTGAAATAAAGAAAAAAAAAAAAAAAACACCCTGAAACAAAAATAGTAATGATTTAGAGATAATTCAGTGCACAGCTAAATATGTGTATATCCATGCTCCTAAACTGCCTAGTTGTCCGTTTATATTTATAATAGAAATTAAAATTCTACTGCTGTTACAGTTCATCTCTTCACTTCCAAGTCTAGGCAAAGACAGGATGTAAAAATATCAAATATCTCATAAGAAAAAAATTGTCCTTTGAATACTGCCCAAATTAGGACATTTATAGATGTGGCAAGAACTTTAACTTGCAGAGCAAGGTGATTCTGGCAAACTTCAAGGAACTAACACATTCAGAATCACTAAACTTGAAACCATCAATGAAGTAGGTCTGACAGAAGCATGAGATGCACCCGAAAAAAGTTTCACTATTCTTAGCTGTCAAACTCCAACCAGATCAACCAGTCTTGGCCCTATGATTTTAATAGCAGGAAAAGTAGGCAGGTGGTTTAAAATCATTCAAGTTAGGCAGAACTCAGAGCTAATGTGTGCCTCTGAATCCAGGTTGAACTAATCATTACAAGATAAATTAGTCAAAAGGCAATTATGTATACCATTTACACAGCATTGTTTTGTATCTGTTCTGTTGGAACCACAGAAATATGGACAAAAGACACCATTCTGTCTACATTTGCATTGATCTACAGAATCCATTGGAGCTTAAATAGTTAAAGCTTATTTGAGTACTCAGCTCCCTATATCCATAAGACAATGTGTAAATCAACGCACTTTCACAAAGGGAGAAAATCTTAATTCTCTCCTCCTTTCCCTTTCTGCCTTTCCAATACACATGTTGGCATAAAGCTAAACTAACAGAAATCATATAGCAATGCAACTTTTTTTTTTTTTTTTAAATCTATACAAAATCCTTATATATGCTTATGTCCTTATGAATCTTTATGTATACATATATATACATATACATGCACGTCACCTATATATGAAGCATATTTATAATATATGTAATATATACATATATTTAATATGTACACGTTATATTTTTATATCTTTTATACAGAGAATTCATAGATATAAAATAAATGTATACACACAACAATGTGTGTGTGTTTATGTGCATGATTATGTTTTAGTAGCCTAAACTTTGAAGGGGAGGAAGAGGATGGGGACAGGAACAGGAAAAAGAACACCCAAATCTTTGGGAAAGTTCTGGGATGAGAGAAGCTCAGCTAAAATATTTTTGCGACCTTATCTGTGTTGGGTGCAACTGATGCTCTCTGTAATATCCAGATAGATGTGTCTTGTTAACTGCCTCATCTTGTGGTGTCATCATTACTGTAATTAATGAATTACCATAGCAAACTGCAGTGACTATAAAGTTTTAGAGAATAAGCAGCCGTTACTTGTGACAGTATGTGTTGGTGGACACCAATGGCATATATTTCATATTGGACTGCTAGGGCCGATGACACCAGCAGCGTCCTTCATTTAAAGAGGAAAAAGAAATCAACTCAGAACCTTCCTAAATGAAAAACTTTGCCCTTTTGCTGCCTTTCCTAATAGAAAACAAGTTAAAATGTACCATTGGGCAGGTTAATTGACTTACAAGTATGTCTTTTTAATAAGTGTCATAAAGTATGTCATGCAGCTGAAACTTGCTTTCAGTGCATTTTTTAAACTGTTGTCAACCAGATTAAAGTTTATTGTTCACATGTAAGTTTCCGTTTTCAAGCAGTAATGAAAGACATTAAATTGATTTGCCATGCGTAGATATGAAGTGGGTTATGTCCTTTGCTCTTTGTCAATGTGCCTTTCCCAGATGCTTGCTTTCTTTGCTGTTTGTCTAAGCAATGAATGTTCATGAAATGTTTCTCCTTCCCCATGGCCTGAGACACAAGACTTCATTTCTTTCTTGTCCCATTTAATTTAAATGTTAGTGTATATAGGCATCTGATTCGCCGTAGATGGACTTCAGTCTTGTTGTTGGAGTTTTTGATGGGGAAGTGATTGAAGAAATGCTACTGTGATTCAGACTTTCATAGTGTGCTGTTCAGGCCATTGAATGTCTTTCTCTGTACAGCACCAGTATGGTGAGCCCCTGCTTCTGAAATTAGCATCTGACAGAACTCAAGAATGTAAAAAGTCTTCAACAAGCCCAATATTTAGCTCCTCAAAACACAATATGTCAATTGAGATTGTGCCTCATCTTGGGAGAAAGAAAGGACAACTGAAATGAAAAAAAAAAAAAAAAAAAAAGAAAAAAGAAAGGGAAGGGAGGGGAAGGGAAGGGAAGGGAAGGGAAGGGAGGAGGGAAGGGAAGGAAGGGAAGGGGAAGGGAAGGGAAGGGAAGGGAAGGGAAGGGAAGGGAAGGGAAGGGAAGGGAAGGGAAGGGAAGGGAAGGGAAGGGAAGGGAAGGGAAGGGAAGGGAAGGGAAGGGAAGAAAAAAGAAAAGAAAAGGAAAGAAAAGAAAAGAAAAGAAAAGAAAAGAAAAGAAAAGAAAAGAAAAGAAAAGAAAAGAAAAGAAAAGAAAAGAAAAGAAAAGAAAAGAAAAGAAAAGAAAAGAAAAGAAAAGAAAAGAAAAGAAAAGAAAAGAAAAGAAAAGAAAAGAAAAAGAAAAGAAAAAAGAAAAAAAGGTTTTCCAATGAGGAAAGAGTAATTTTAAGGGAAGGGGCTGGTTTTCAACAGTAACAGGAGAGTATTGCAAAGTATGACACACATGGAGAAAAATGGAGCAGGAAGTATTTAAAAATGATCTGGTTAAGGGTAGGATTACATCTGGTAGTACTCACTTCCTTTGATTATTTTTTTTAAATAAGATACCTCACACAAAAAAAAAAAAAAAATCATGCATGGAAAAAAAAGAAAAAAACAACCAACCAACCAAACAAAAAAACCCAGACTGTCCTTCCAGGACTGTCTCTGTTGTAGAAAGTCGCAAGTGCTGCCAGTCCAAAAAATCTGTGTGCTGGTATTAAAAGCCATTTTTAATTTACATATTTATTTTTAATTGTTTTTCCTTTTTCAACAGAACTGACAAATTTTCATTGGTTTGTGGTGGTGGTTTTGTGTTGTTTTGTTCTTTTTTCCCCAGGGACACAAAAAGGACAATTTCTCAGATCCAGAAAGCAGCACAATTCAGCTGAAGAAATTTATTAACTTGCTATAAACTTTCATCTCAATCAGGAAATTAGAGGCTCCTTTGCTGCAAAATTACATTTCAGTTACCCAGGTACTTTTGAAGTTATTGAGCTGATAGCCATAAAGACTTCAGAATTTTTGTTAAATGTGTATTTTTACAAGCTATTTACCGTAAATTCAGCAAAGTTACATGTTAAGGATGCTAAAATAGATCCTGCAGTTCAAAGTAGTCTTCTTACTGACTTAGTAAGTTGAGACAGCACTGGGGTTTTAAGGATGTATGGTTAGATCTCATGTCCAAACAGATATGGAATGGTACTTGTAGTAACTACATGTGCTAGAGTTTTCTTATCCTAGAGGTTTACCTTTCTTCTGACTAATATCAGTAAATTCTATTATTGGCACATGATATAAATTAAACCATTTTCTCTACCTGTGGAGGAAAGAACAAGGTTTTAAGTAAACTGCAGCACATTTAATGAAATTATTTCACCATTACCATCGATAACTATAGAAATCCAAAGTCCTGCCTCAACCCTCTGTGCGGTTTTCCTCTTTGACTTCAGTGGGCACCTTCCCCAATTTTAGCCTTAAAAGTGAAACAAAAAGCTCAGGATATTTTGTCTCACAGCAAACTTGTCTGAGTTTCTCCCTTCCCTCACTGTCTTCCAGGCCAATCTGGGTGGATTTTGACAGGAATTTCATATGAATACTCTCTATTTTCTGTGGGTTTTTTTACATAAACCCTTATTGATTTACACCCCATCATAATCCCCACTGCAGCCCACTCACATCCAAAAACCACCAGCTACATGCACTTACTCAAATCCCATTTTCCAAACTAAAGACATGATGGTCTGGATACATTAAACAAAGCCAACTGGAAGCTGCATGAATAATTTAATCACTCACCGTGGATTGGCCAGGAAGGCAAGATGAAGCCTCTTCCCCCAAATTAATAAAGGCTTTTATGGAACCATAAAAAGAGCAATAATTCAATCATTTTTTTTAAAGGGCACTGAATATAATGCTTATTAAATGCTGGGTGCAGCTGAGGTGTGCACTGGAATGAAATAGAAAGCACACTCAGCAGCAATATGCCAAATGTATGTTTCCCCCTTTTGCTGACAGGCAGATAACCTGACCCAAGTGTTTAATAAGATATACTTACTGATTTTCCTTTTTTTATTTTCTTCCTTTTTTTTATATATATATTTTTTTCCCCTCATGGTACACTGCTAGGAAAAAAAAAAAAAAAAAAAAAGAAAACTTTTAAGAAGGGAGTCTATATCTGCCTCCCTTTTTCTTTCCTATGACAAAGTGCCACGTCTAGTGCTGAAAATAGAGGCAGCAGTGACAGAAGGATAACAGGGAACAAAAATATGTGTATCCTTTCCTGCTCTACTGCTGACTCACTGTCTGACTGTGAAGTTGCACTTTCTGCTCTTAACATTTGCCCCACTCTCCCCACCTTTAAAGTAGAGTTAATACTATTTACTAACAATATAGCAATGCAGTTCCCTAACGATACACAATTCTGCCTTGAGAAGGGTGATGTAACTCTGAATGGTTTGCTTTGATTTCAGCAGTAACTGTATGTGCATTACCATCTTCTGGGAACAAGAAATACCAGACGTGAAAGAAAGGTAGCCTGGTGATGAAGGGAATGCAAAATGTTAACATCCCATTATGCAGGCATGGGTAAAGCTGGTCTTCTCTTCACCTAAAAATATGCTCTTAAGTACAAAATTAAATAATAATTAAAAAAACATCAAACACCTGTTCTGCAGCAGCTTAGTAGATGCAGTATCTCTTCTTTCTAGTCTGCCATTCCTGTCACTATGAATTCTTCTTGAATCAGGTTGCTTTGGCCATGATCCACCGTCTACTTCTTTCCCCTTGGAACCCGTGGGTTGATTTGTAGCATCACAGTTAAAACACCACAAAGCCAAGGCCCAAAAGATACCTGGCTGCATCTGAACTACAATCACCGTGAAGCACCACTACAACATTTATAAAATAATATAAATGGACCAATTTAATTAGACCAAACATTAGAATTTTCTCTTGAACTGGCTGTAAAGCAGTTTCATGCCTGCCTGTTCGTTCTACTGTTTCTGTCTCAAAATGCTCTACTAGCCTGAAAATAGATCCCTCCAAAATGGATAATTAAAACACATATGTATGTGTGTACACACAACCGGACACTGACATAGAACATTGTCAGAATGTGTATTTTTAGAAAACATAGTTTTGACAGAAACATTCTCACAAGTCCTACCACTAACACCAACTTGCTGATGCGTCTAATTTCTTCATGGTGCTTTTTGCACAGGCCATAACTTTCTGTTATAATTTCTGCTGCTTTTCTTGATGGTAAATGCTGCAAAGAAAAGAATGCCAAGTGATGAACCTGAAACATGTTTTCAACTATTCCTTTGATCCTTGAGGTAATCAGTCTGTATAAAGAGTGCATCCTCTGCTGGGCTTGCCATTCTTTGTAGCTCATACGGCAAACATCTGCTTGAACATTCACATCTTTAAACATGATCCTGTTGTAATACAAATTTGTATCCTGGAGACTAGTGGACATGCTACTGTACAGGAATATATATAAAAAAAGATATATCTATTTTTGCCTTGTTTGTAGTTTACTGACTGGGTTGAAGGAGCCTGTGTCAAACCATGGTGACTTATTTCCCTCATGTTCTCTCCTTTTTTAAGAACTGCTGACAAAAAGGGATGTTTATACTTAGCGTAAGGACTGGATCAATTACTGTATTTGCTGCACCTGAATTGAGGAGTGTATTTTAACACCACAAACAATGAACATAATTGGGTTGTCCTGCTTTGCCTTGTTCTGAATGCCTGCCTCTATTCACTTTCCATGCACCACACTGTGAAGCTGCTGCTCCGCTCGTGGTTTGATCATTCATTTCAGTGAGCAAATGCACCATGGGAAAGGTCTGGCCAAACAAGTTTGCCAGGTGACTATCACTGCTGAAGAAAATCTTTCCATTTGCAACTATCCCACTGAAAAGATTTTAGGTTATTTTTTGTCATTTGTAAAAGTCTTCTTAAACTTTTATCTTTGTTCCCCAAAGAGAGGGGGTTAAAAACAATATTTAATTGACTGTTCTATTGCCTTTTATTTTTATTTTTATTTTTATTATTTTTACTTTTTTATTTTTATTTTACAGTAGGTGCTTTTGGTTTTCAATTTATTATTAATTTCTTGAGAATTTTATTGGAATGGGTTCCTTTTTTTTTTTTTTTTTCATTTATTAGAATATTCCATTTTATCCATTTTAATATTTAAAATACATATATATTTTAATGGAGGTGAAACTTGCTTTAAAAACAAACTGATAAGATTTTCAAAGACATTTCAGAGACCAGGGACAGGCCTAGTTGCCTGTTGAGGATTTGAGCCTAAATTCCTAGGTTATGAATGTTCAACCCACCTGATATAAAAATTTAATAAGACTTGATCTAATCATCCAAAAACTACTGAAAGACTGTCACCAACTCCAGCAGCTTTGAATAAGGTACCGGAATGAGGAGCAGAATGTTTTGTGGAGCTGATGCGTTATATAAAATCTAATTCATTATCATGATTACAAAGACTATCCATTTTCCAAGTTGCCTATTGTGTAAATATCTCAAAACCCTGTGGGGCTGAGATGTCTTGGCCTATTTCATGTTCGGTGTTCATTTTCACTCCAATTATTTTTTACTTGCTTTATCTACACTTATAATCTGCCCATTCCTCCCACTTAACATATCCTTTGAACTTTTCAAATGCCTTCTGCTTCTCCTTATTATCTTTGCTTAACCACATCCTTGTCTCTGTCGTCCTATTTTTGATACTTTTTACTGCGATGAATATAGTTTGTATCCATCCTCTGTATCTGCCAATTAGATACAGAACTTCATACTTTTTTTTTTTTTTTTTTAAATTCATAATGGTAGATTTTCTGCACTGCTGTTGATATCATTTTACTTTCTGCAAATTATTCCATATATTAGATTCTCCAAACCAGTCCTAAAAAAAAGAGGGGGGGAAAGTTACATTAACTTCTGAGATTCTATTTTCACATATACCCGGAGGAATACATCATATCTGATTGTATTAAGATCACTAAAGTAGACCTTGGTTGCTCAACTGTTTCTGTTGTATATGTCATACTTTGGCTTATTATCAGAGACCAAGTCCAGAATAACTTCTTACTGATAAGTACGATTGATAAAGGAGGTGTACAGAGCCACATGGCTTCTCTCTGACCCTCCAGGTATTGTCCAACCATTAGCAAAAGTGCTGAGATTTATCTTTAATGAATGTTCAGCTAGGGGAATAGGAAGCTGGAGATGGAGAAGGAAAATGAACAGGCATATGTAATGAAATTATGAATGAGGTGGGTTATTTTGCATCTTTTTCAGGAATCTAGATGGCATCAGTGACTTACATAATCCATTGCCAATATTTATTCTTATTCCACTTATCTCAGTGCTAGTCAAGCTGCTTGTATCATTTGTCTCTTCAGGCATAGTATCTTCCCTCTCATATTACTTTAATCAGTCATTGTTAGCTTATGTATAGTGCATATCATTGCTACTGTTTTGTGGTGTGTCAGTCATTCATGCCAAACAGATCAGCTAGCAGCCCTGAAGGACCTCTATAAATGGACATTCTCCTCTGCAAGCTGTTAAGCTTAAATGAGAGCATGAAAGCCCTTGCATCAACATCGTAATGTTCTATGATGCGCAAAGTTTTGATAATGGTGATGTCAGCACTTCCCAAGCCAATGCAACTCCAGGTGATGCAGTGATCCTCCTCATTGCTCTGTGCCTCTGCCATATAGAAATCATCAGCAGAGAACAGGACTGAGGTCCAGACCTGTGGCAAGACCCAGCTGCCTCCCATGCCACTTCAAATGGCTGCCCAAGGCACTTTATTTAACAGTTTATTAACACTTTAAATTAGCATTCAGTACCTTTTGTGTCAGAGGGACATGAGTTTTCTTCTATATGCATGTTGCTAATATCATGGTTGGCTCTGGCTGTATGTTCGGAGCTGTATAAGGTGCAGGAAAAAACCTCGCTCCTCTGTAGTGATGAGTCTGTGTCAGACTGAGAATCAAAAAGGAAACGGAGGAACAGAACTAGTGTTGACTCAAGGTGAAATCACAGAATCATAGAATTGTCTAGGTTGGAAGGGACCTTTAAGACCATTGAGTCCAACCACTAACCTAATACTGACAAAAACCACGACTAAACCATGTCCTCACCAGTGCCGAGTACAGGGGGATGATCACTTCCCTAGTCCTGCTCACCACACTATTCCTGATACAGGCCAGGATGCTGGCCACCTGGGCACACTGTTGGCTCATATTCAGCTAGTAGTGTAAGGGACGACTCGTAATTTCTCCTAAACAGAACAGCCTTTTAGTGTCTCAAACACTCGCACTACCAGGCCTCCTGCTCAAGGAACTGATAAGGCTAACACCTGCTTATCTCTTGTGTGAAAGGAAGCTGATGCCTGAATGATCAGTTTTAAAGAAACAGAACAACCCTGTTTTCTCTCCTGTGAAGGACAAGCTGCTTCTTTGAAAAAGATGCTATGCCCAGTGTTGAACCTTGCCTCAGTATCTGTGAAACGCATATTAAAGTTCACACCTCTGCAAATGTTAATGAAGATTATTGAGACCATGCTAAATATGTATGACTATAGCTCTCATCTCGCCACCTCAAATCATGCTGCATGTCATCTGGTGAGGGGGAGAGAAAACTGAGATGAAGCTGCCCCTAGGAGTGGGCGAACATAAAGGTGGGAGGACTTTCTCTGAAGAAAAAGATTTTGAAGATTTTGACCCTGAAGAGACCCTGAAGAGCACTTCTATGACCCACGCTGACTGGAGTAATGCTGGAACCGGGAAAGGTGATCTCTTTATCTCTTAATCTTAATCTTTCTCTCTCTCTCTCTCTCTCTCTCATTCTGCCTCTCCCTCTCAATCTCTCCTTTGATCTCTCCTTCTCTATCCCTTTGCTTCTTTCCTTCCCTTTTTTTCCTTTCTTTTCTCTTTCCTTTCAAAGTACCACAAAGCATACCATACCATTTGCTGTAATTCATTGTATATCTGTTATTAAGTACCGCTTGCCATAGTTTGTTGTATACTTGTTGCTAATTAATGCAATGCATGCCTTACCTCTTGCCATAATTTGTTATATACCTAACTATCATGGACCTAGTTAAGACCTGGTTACTAACCTCATAAATGTTTGCATACAGACCTTGAGATTTCTCTCACCTTAGTCCATGCCACTGGAGATTTACAAATCTGACTCACTTACCCCTCCCTATTTTCTGAGTGGGATATGACAGGTAGTCAACCAACACCCCCAGGTCCTTTTCTGCCAGGCAGCTCTCCAGCCACTCTTCCCCAGGCCTGTAACAGTGCATGGGATTGTTGTGACCCAAGTGCAGGACCTGATACTTGGCTTTGTTGAACCCCATATGATTGGCCTCGGCCCATCGATCCAGTCTGGACAGATCCCTCTGCAAAACCTTTCTATACTCAAGCAGTTCAACAGTCCCACCTAACTTGGTGTCATCTGCAAACTTAATGAGGGTGCACTAAGTCCCTTTGTCCAGATCATTGATAGAGTAAACAGAACCAGATCTAGTACTGAGCCCTGGGGAACACCACTTGTGACTGGCCACTAACTGGATTTAACTCCATTCACCACAACTCTCTGTGTCTGGCCCTCCCACCAGTTTTTTACCCAGCAAAGAGTACTCCCATCCAAGCCATGAGCAGCCAGTTTCTCGAGGAGAATGCTGGGGGAAACTGTGTCAAAAGCTTTACTAAAGTCCAGGTAGACAACATCCACAGCCTCTCTCTCATCCAATAAGCATATGGACTTGTCACAGAAGGAGATCATGTTTGTCAAGCAGGACCTGCCCTTCATGAACCCCTGCTGACTCAGCCTGATCACCTGGTTGTCCTTCATGTGCTGCATAATGGCACTCAGGATGATCTGTTCCATGACCTTCCCCAGCACTGAGGTCAGACTGCTGACAGGCCTGTAGTTCCCCAGATCTTCCTTCCGGGCCTTCTTGTGGGTGGTCGTCACATTTCCTAGACGCCAGTCAACTGGGATCTCCCCAGCTGGCCAAGACTGATGGTAAATCCTAATCCACAGAGTCCTCACAAAACTTCTGTAAACCAAAGCCACACTTAGATTATAGGGCATGGCGATAGAAGAGGAGTGACTGGTTACTAGTACCTTCCTACTGTGAGTTACTGTTGTTTATGTCCTATTTGGTTTCTGATGTCCTGATTTGAAGAACTAGTTAAATATTATGCTAATGACAAGTCTCTGCTGTAACATAACTGCATAGAAACTGTCATCTGATTCTCATCTCATGACTCATGTTTGCTCATTTACTCTTGTGTTAATACTCTTCAGTGGAAGAGCTGTGGACTTCCGGTAGATGAATTTTGCACCTTAGAATATATTATTCCTAACTCCCAGTCCTGTGCTCTGATTCCATCATTGGCTGTATCTTCTGGGTACATTGTGGAGTTATAGCATATTTCACCATCTGAGAATCTGGCTCAGCATTTTTATTAAACTCTCTTTGGCAGACTGTGCTGTTACGTCAAATGCTGAACAACAGGGAGGACGTAAATATCCATTTCCACTGTCTCCCATCTCAAAATAATATTTATATTTATTATGCTGATTCTTCCTAGTTGGTCAGTTAAGTGATTCAGCAGCAGTGATGTTCCACAGTTCCACCTGTTTGCATTTACTCTATGGCTGCCTAGGGAACAATGGAAAAAATAATGCTCTCGTGAGCCATTCCGTTCACTATGTGTCAAAAAGTAATTTGAATCAAAGAGTCACTAACTTAATTGATGGCGATGGCTCCATCCAAAAAACAACCAAAGAAATTGATGTTGTGCAAATTGCACATATATTGCTCTTGAATTTGTGAGCATATTCTTGCTTGCCTTGACAGCATTTAAATTACCTTTTGGACAGCTCAACACATTACTTAAGATGTGTCTGCATGTGAATTTTTAGCTGCTAACGGGGGCAATAACAGCCTTCCTGTGAAAATAATTCCTGTAACTTCAAGTTCATCTCACTGTGTTTTTTTCTGTTAATTCGTGGCACATACCAATCATTGCTTAACATCTAGCGTTTTAATACCCATGCCATTTCAGCAATGCAGCATACAAGAGATCACAGTGAAGCAGTGGTTCCTTCAGTACAGTAAAACTGGGGGTGATAGGCAAAGATTTGGCAAAGTGCCTGGGAAGAACACACATTGTTTCAGAGGCTTAGCTAAGATATTTAGACATTATTTGACCTCAACTAATATTAAACACTTAGATGAGTTATGTGAAGTCAGACTGTAGTTAGCCTGAGATTCCTGTTATAGTTGTTTGCCAGACACAGGCAACATTCAGAAGGGATTCACAATTCCTGAAGATTTTGGAATAGGGACCTTGGTCTTTGCCATGGAAATTAAAAGGTCAGTTCAATCCGGCTTTACAATGGATTCACTATTCACAACATATTTATTTAATAGTAACTCCAGAAGGCAATGACTGAAATTAATGTTAGCCATTTCAGGGACTTTCCAAACACACAGTCATGGTATTTGTTGTAGAAACTTACAAAGTAAAAAGAATTGACAAAGGACAAGGGAGAAAACAGAGCTAAAAGATAAATGTGACTTCTCAAAATCAAAAATTAAAATTGTTTGAGGCATATGTTTTTTATACGAATCTTTCTGGGTGTGCACATGTGTGAATGCGTGTGTGTATGAATCCCAGCAGAACTGTGATGGCTTTCTTAGATAAGGAAATAGCCTGAGAAATTTTTTTTGGTCTGATTTTTTCTAGTTCAAATTAGAAAAAAAAAAACCATGGTTACCTGTTAGTGAGAAAGAAAAATCAGTAAAGCATTTAATATTTTTGTATATATACACAAGTGTGTGCAAAGTAGACCTGTCTTATGACTTCCATTACATCAGTGACCTTATAGATCTAATAAGGCTTCAGTAGCTCCATATACACTGCATATCTTGGAAAACTAATATTATATTAACTAAGCTTGAAAATGTGTAAGTTAAATCACACAACTAAATTATTCCTGTAGCTTCAACCAGATTTACACTGTTTAACTTCCTGTCGAAGCTGTTTGGGCAACAGTGTACTAAAAGTACAGATCATTAGGCAAAAACCAGTAGTTCATTTTTGGCCCATTCCATCAAGAAATTAGATTAAAACAGTGTACCTGAGACTAAAAATATGGTCACAATCTGAGAGCAGCTTATTTTTCTTCTAGGCACTGACATGAGTGATAAGCCATGTTTGCTCCATACTCAAAGACAAAGCACTGAGAACTGGTAGGTGCTTATATTGGTCCTGGACTGAGAAAACTGAATGGACAAGGCAATTCTGTCTTCTAGAAACAAAAACCTAACACCAACAGCACAGCCCTGGGGAGCAATTTCACTTCAGAAACTAATTCCTCAGTATCTAGTCACACATAAAAAAAAAAAAAAGAAATCCAATTCCTTGTACAGTTCCTCTCTCACAATGACCTGTAATATCATAATCTCATGAAACCGAATACAAACAAGGCATACAGCAAGGTTTTATTCTTTTCAAGGGCCACTGAGGTTTGCATACGAAAGATTTTTGGTCTAATGTGTCTTGAGATCTCTACACAGAACTTACAGAACTTGTAACAACAGATTTTAGAAAAGTTGCACCAATCCTTGTTGGTTAAAAACAGGTAAGAAATTTTCTTTTCATAACTTTTGTTATACTTAATGTTTTTTCTTTAATTGCCTTCTCTCATCCATGAGTTGTTTTGTCTCCATGTATCATATCATATCAATACGAACCCTGTATTTACGGTGGTGTAAATATGCACAGAAACATTCATATACATAGGTCAAATTGTTTTCTTATTTTGCCATTCATTTTTGTTTTTACTGTAGGTAGACTATAAAGTTCTGCTGAAACCAATCAAAACAAAATTTAAAACAAAAAAAAGTAATAATAGTTTTCTTCCCATTCTCAATATTCTCATAATGTTCTATGCAGATGAACCACCTTTGGCAAAAATATTAAAAAAATAATAAAAAAAAAATACCAGCTTTCCATGCCTGCAAGCAAACATTGATCGGCTTAACAACAACAGCATAATATATATAATTAATTATAAGCATCCCTCCCTTCCCAAAACAGAAGATCATAATGTATCAGTTTGGGGCATTAATGTATCTGATAGAGCATCTTGAGTTCCCACAATGCTCCATCTGCTGATAAACCTCCACTACAACTGACTGTGATGCAACATATTTGAACACCCTGGAGGCAGCTGAGGCACATTAAGATGCCATTAGTGTCCATTTTACATGTCTGATCTTTTTCTCTGAGTTGGGCTTCCTTTGTAAAATGTGACTGTGGGGCTATTTCCATCCAGATGTCACAGTGCATATCTGTATTTGTTTATGGTATGTAATAATATCTTCTGGCTGGGCAGAATAGTCTTAGAGTGCAGTGTATTGTTTTCAGAGAAAAGCGGTAGTTGCCATATGAATATGCAACGTTTTAATGCAGCAAAATTAAAAGAGAAAAAAAAAGGAAAAAAAGTGCCACTCATAGATGGCACTCAAAGAAACCAGGAGCAGCATTGTTAGGTTTTAAAATATCATTTTAATGAGAAAGAATTAGGCCTTGTTCCAACATAAATTGGACTATTTACATGCTTAAATTAAGCATGTGTTTAAATTGAGCACAAGCACTTTTCTACCTGGGGATTTGGTGAAGTTCCATTATAAGAAATGTCTTGGAAAACATGAGGACACAGTAGACCAAGATAGGTTGTTACTTACTCTGTTTCTGCTGCAGGTTTGTCTGATCTGCTTTTCCATGTATACTTGCGCCCCCGCACTCATATGTATTGGGTGAAGCATGACCACTTCTGAGCCTGTGGGCCTTGCCTTCTGCTCTCCTGTGGGCAGTCAGGCTGAGAAATGCAGTATTGGAGGCAATGTTACAATTTGGTTTTCTTGCCAGTGGAAATGTTAGTGGCAGTGACTTTCAACAGCCTCATATAATTTGTTAGAGGATATCCAAGCACCATGTTGCCTTTGACTACAGATAAGGCACCACTCAACTAAAAGATCAAAATCAATCATGTTTCTCTTCATTCCCTTTCTACAATACTGGCTTCAGGACTAGAAGCTGATGAGGCTAATGCTGAAGCAGACTGAAGTGATGAATCTGTTTTTCTTTTGTTGTATTTTTGAGCCTTTAAGATTCAAGTTTTCTGCATTCTCAGTACTTGCAGGAGTCAGAAGCTTTATCTTTAACACTATACAGTAACATAACTGATTCCTGTACCATCACTAGCTTACAAAGGTCTTTAACTGAAGCATAAGGTACTACACGGCTTATGGCACAATCCTGAAATTTGTCAGTACTGTGATATCCTGCTGAAGTCAAGGGGAGCCTTGCCATGGACTTTTCTGAGCTCCCAGCAATAAAAGGGAGTCGGTAGTGCAAGTAAGGTATGAGCAAATTACTCCTTCATGACCCAAAGTAAATTGCCTAGATTTGCCATTGATCCTCCTGGCAAAAAGCAAAGTCTTGGAAAAGCAGTATGCTTCACCTTGCTGATTTGTAAACTGCAGGTATCTTTGCACACCCAGTTTTGAAAAGGACTTTGAGAACCATGTTAGAAAACCTGGAGAACAATCCTTGAACTCCAGACCTGAAGGAGATTCTATTTTTGACAGATGTGGCTGTACGATCTGGAGATGAATAATTCTGATATTACCTCACAGACGGCAGTACACTCAGGCTGATCTCATCACAGCTTCAGGCAAGCCTTGGTGCTCCAGATTTTGCAATGCATTTTGATTCCCCATGCCATTCTGACGCAAGAAGAGGAGGATGAATGCAGAAAAAAAAAAAAAAAAAAAAAAAAAAAAAATTCTTCTCCTTCCTCTTAATGATGCCAAATGTGAATGGTGCAATAAAGTACATGTGTAGCCATATTAGCTTCTTTCCAAAATGAGGTGCACAGAAATCAAGAAGTGCCCATCACACAGTATGAATATGCAAGTAGTCATTACAAGAACCATCCTCCCAAATGTGGCAGCAAAGCTTTGGAGGTCTGACGAAGATGATTTCATGCCATCTGCCACCTGCTTCTGAAGGATAATGGCTGGCTGGTGTGTACGAGGCTTGTTCTAAATGTTATCATACTGTCTTCTTTCTTAAATTATGTGGCTAAAATGAGCCTGTCTTTGTTTTATTTCAATTGACACCAGATGCAGGGACTTGGATTCGGGTTTTCTGTTTTGCAAACACAGGCTTGGCAAAGAGAAAAGAGGAACGATAGGCAAAGCAGCTCAGATAACAGAAGAAACACTCCTGATAACCCTTCACTTAAATTTCGTAGTTTTTAGAAAAAAGGAGAAAAGCCGGATTTGACATCACTCCTGACTGGAATTAAAGGAATAAAGAATCATGTTGTTTCAGGTCTTTTTCTATTTCTATTGTTATTAATAGTATTGATCATAATTTTAAAAATCCTGGGCTAAAATGCATTCTGTGTGTCAACCTAGTACGCTGGCCAAGATTGCAAATAATGCTATCAGAAATTATTGTAATATTAACAGTAACTACAATCAACTTACTTAAAGTTGTTTAACTCAACACTTTAATTCTGTTTTATGTTACAGTGGGACAAAAAGGTTGTTTTATTTCACTGAAGCATTTTTTTTTTTTTTTTTTTTTTTTCCCCAACCGATTATCACAGTAAAGCATGAGGGATTTGGTTACATCAACATGTAAGGATTGTTCACTTTCCTTTATGAACACAGCATGGACAACGTCTTCCCCAGATTTCACAATTTTAAATCAACATTAGTCTCGTCATTAGCATCTAAAATTGAAACAACTAGTATAGAAAAGAAGAGAAACAAGACTGATACTGATCTTCTAGCTTAGTGGTGTCCCGTCTGTGACAAAGGCAATATTTTGCCTGTGAGAACCTCTGGTGTTGCCTGTGGTCTCTGGAAGCCTGAAACAAGGCAATACCATGGTAAGCTGACCCTTTCCTTCTTTCCTCCCCATCTTAGGATTTATTTTTTTTTTTTTCCCCCCTAATAAAGTATCCAGTAGGTGAACTTCGACTACGTAACTTATTTTTTCAGACAATTTAAAAAAGGTAAGAAGAAAAGCGGTATAAATGGCTTTACTGTGCCATGTTGTTAGAAGATTGTGTGCAGAATGGAACTTAGCTTGTTTTTTCTTCAGAGAAAAAAAAAAAAAAAAAAAAAAAACCAAAACCAAAACCAAAACCCAAACACATTATGTATGCAGAGGACATGGTCTGTTCATAATACAAATGGAACTTTGTCTACACTAAAATACTCTTGGGAAGCACACAAGTGCTTCCTCTCGTTTTCTGTCAGGGTACACTGAGACTGGGGCTGCCCCATGAGGGGGAAAAAGCCAATGATGACCCAGCACAGGCAGGGCCCTCACTGTCAGGGCGGTCTTGTGGGGTCCTGACATGGCAAGGAGAGATGAGGACTTGGCAAAGAGAAAAGAGAAGCGATAGGCAAAGCAGCTCAGATAACAGAAGAAACATTCCTGATAACCCTTCACTTAAATTTCATATATATGTAAATTTCACATATAAATTTCACACTGTGAAGGGATGAATACAATCCAGGGTCTATCCATGTGTCCCATCAGGATGAAATAGAGATGGAGCTGGAGACAAAGGTGGAGACAAGCCTTGGCATGTGTCTGAAGGCTCTATTCAGGAGATGAGAAACCCACAGCAAAGGTTCAAAGTCCACTCAGGAAGCAGGGGTGGAGACCAGCATCGTATGGTGTCATTGGGGCAGGGACTCGTGTCCAGGACTGAGCTGAAATGGGACTCCTGTGCCATGGCACTAGATAGGTAAGGGTCTTGGGTGAGGTTGGTCAGGGTTGTTCAGGAACATTGGTGCCCTCAGGGTCCTGACACTCCTCCTGTAGGAATAATCTTATATTTGTGCAGTAGGGAACCAAGCCGTTTCCCAAAAGTCACTTGGCTGAAGCTAGATGGCAGTGGATGTGCCACTGTGTGTTTTCCACAGTCTGCCTGGGACAACCCATTGGAGTGGCCCTGGCTCCTTCTTCATTTCCAGATCTAAGTTTCCTTCTCTTGGAAACTAGGATATGGGGTATGTGCTTGGCTTCTCAGCACCTCTGTTGCCTTAGGGACTTCATGGCCAAACTGAACTGAAGACTTCACATATTAGAGTGCCCATCCCATAGACTGAATACACCATACATTGATTAATTTCTTTTTCTAACTCAAACACTCATTTTCTTTCTCTTCCTTCTCCTTAAAGAGTAATGAAAAAGGCTGAGTTGAGGTACATGATATGAGTTAAATGTCCCTCAAATCAATGTAGGGCATTGTAGGGCATCACAAAGACATCAGTCAAAGAATATCTTGTACTACATATTAACATGAGAGGTGGAAAGTATCATGATAGGAAGAAAGGAAAAAGTAAGAATATTTTGCTTTTTTTTCTTTTTCTCCTAAAGGAACTTAAAAAGGCAAGTAAAGCACTGCAGAAAATAACTGTATAATTCTGTTATATGCACTGTATACAGAGCCTAACCATTAACGTAGCAGAGTTCATGGACTCTAATAAAGAGGAAATTACCCTATATTTCAGCTCTGTGTTCGCAGATTCCTTCTCATGTTTACAATCAGTGAGTAGCTATTGAGCTCACAAGGTTTTTTTTTTCCCTCTGCCTAGCATTCTGCCACAGTGACGCCTATTGCTATGGGATGTGCAAGTGAATTTAAAGTAAGAAGCATTTCTCTTAAATGCTGGCAATTTTCTAGTTCCTCGGCCCCTAGCAAATGTCTCATTGTGTTCGACTAATATTTACACATTTTTCTATACAGCTGGTTTTGTATTATTTTTATTATTTTTGCTTTCCAAGGTTAGATTTTTCCAGAGTGGCTTTAACTGTAGAAATAGATTATCCAGTTGTATACAAATGAGCTCCTCTGTAAGTTCAAAGTCACTCGTAAATAAGGGAGATGTGGCGTTTTCTCCTTAGCCGCTACTAAAGCCTTACAAATCTCATAAGCTCAAGATAGATCCCTGATCTAAACATCACGTAAAAGTCCCATCTTTTCAGGGGAATAGAAGTTCATTTGCTCACTCACGCAGAGTAAAAATCGTAAAGGAAACTTCCAGCCTGCCTCTGGAGTAAGAGGAAGCAAGGATATAAAATTTGTGTACTATGAGCTAAATAATTACATATATATTTATATAAATACATTCATAGGCATACACATATATTATATACACATATATTTCTCCTGTTATTTCTACAACAATAGAATGGTTACCTAGATATAATTAAGGTCACAAACTTAAGTACCAGCTGAGGAACTACAAAGTGCTAAATAACAGCATACAATAAGTCAATTGAAAACGTGGGGGAAAATAAAAAGGAGGGGAAAAGGTAGCTTTGAAGACACAGGTAGAAAGAGGCAGGAATTTTAATTAGTAATGCTGCCTTCTCTATTTTTTTTTTTTTTTTTTCAAAACTTGCACAAAACAGAATGGTGCCCTAATGGGAAGGGAAAATAATAATTAAAAAAAAAAAAAAATAACAACAAACAAACCAAACCAAAACCCGAACTCAATCATGAAGCACAACTAATTTTATTTCTTAAAGGAGGAAAAATGCTATTCTGTGGAAGGGTCCCATGACACCCCCACACTAGACACGTCATATAAACCAAAGGAGCAGTATGTGAAGGTAAACCTTCAGTCAAGGTTTATTTTAAAGTATAGCACAGCTCGGTTCAGCTGCAGTCTGAAATTTGCTTAATGGTTAATGTGTCTTATCGTTATCCTTTATTAATGTTCATTTCCACATTCAGAAACTTCTGCCTTCTTCTCTTCCTCACTTTCCCCTCCCAATAAGATTATTGGGACAGTTCACAGACCTCTCACTTTTCTTATGTTAAAGTAGCTTTCCTAAAGGCCCACACTTGCCTAGTGGATATGTACTTTAATTAAAAGCTATATATCTTTCTTTTTTTTCTTTCCTTCTAATCTCTATCTATAGGCTTGCCCTTGGAGTTTTCATTCTTCAGGGCAAGGTGAACGGAATTCACTTGTTTGCCTGAGACATACCTAGTAAATTCAAGACACTAAATATAACAAAAATAGGGCTTTTTTTAATGATTATTATTTTAGTGTAAGGCTCGAAAGATGACACTTACCAGGAGCAAGGGGTTAAGAATTCTTTAAAAATTTTCCCTAGGACTGCTTAATTTTTACCTTAAGAAAAAAACAGGTCAGTCCTCCTAAAAGTAAATACTGCCTTAGTGAAGTCAATGGCAAAGTTGACTTCAAAGGAATCAAGGTTTCATCTCTTGTCTTAAAATGTAAGATGCTCTGCTACTGTAAATCAGTGTCACTCCCCTGACTTGAAATCAATAGTGCTGTTCTGATTCACACTGCTTCCATATGCTTCTATATTCACACTGCTTGCTATATGAATCAGAACACTTTACCGCAACTTTTGACTGGGGCAGTTAAGTCCTTCTGAGTGGGAGCAGTCTGGATGATAAGAGAGCGCTTCACAACACACCAGCTCATTCCTCAGCCCAACACTAGTGACACAGTCCTCAGGAGAGAGAAATACAACATTTTCCAGAAGGAGAAGCCTGTTCTTTGGTCTTCCAATTTTTCTGGAGGGAACGATATTGCTGGGAAAGAGGAGGGAATCAGGGTGATGTGGTAAGGGAGAGGAAATAGACCATCAGGATGAATTAGAGCTTCGGGAGATGAATTATGAGATATCTGAAGGCATACACTGACAGCAATCAACATCAAAGAGCCTAAGAGAAATCGGAAGAGGCAAGAACAGCAGGAGATTGCTGGGAATACCTTTGCTCCATGTTGTACAGGAGAGCGCCGGGGCAGGCATCCATTTTCTTAGTACAGTTTGTTTTATTTAGTTTATTTTAATCTATAATTTATTTTGTGTCCAACTCATCAGATACCCCTCAGGTACAGAAATGACCTGTACATCCTTTATTTGACTTGTCATCAGTGGCAGGGTCAGCTAAAGGGTTTTGTTTTATTTTGACATCACTTGCCTTCCTTACAAGATATTTGGAAAGCCTTTAACTAATATAGAGAAGTCCCTAGTTGGGAATGATGAAAATTATTATTCTCAGTAGGGGGAACAATGTTTACCTTCTGACAGCCTTGGACTTCTGGGAGCTCATCCAATGCTAAAGCTGGAGACAGGGGAAGTATGAGCCAAGATCTTCTGAGTCAGGAGTTTAAGTGTTTGAAGCTGAAGTCTACGTTTAAGCAATTAAATAAGCAGCCTAATAGTCAGCAATGATATGCTGGGTAGGCAGTATCTTTCCAAGGCAAGGCATTTACTTAGGTGTTCAAATTTGGGCTGAAAAGAGTACCTCCAGGCCATCAGAGTGAAACAAGTCATTGCCCAAGCTTCAAAAAGAAACAGAGGCTGCGCTGGTGTTTGTCAATGGTACTGAACCACAGGATACAATGTCTTATTTAGAAGATTCATCTTTTCAGTACACAGAGCACCAGCAGGAAAGTTAACAGCCTGTCCTTCATCCTGCCAATTAATGGAGGTAGACTTTTAGCTGCAGAAGCATCACTGTGCTGCTCCCTGTTTTTTCTCAGAGTTGGGCACTGCTGAGACAAGTGCTTGTTTAAACAGATCCTTAATATAACTGCAAATGTTTCCACTTCCCTGTGTAGAACTGAATTTACTTGTATTATTACTCTTTTTCCCAAACTACCGTAGTGCCAATAGACCCAAACTAAGAATGGGATCTGAACTCTGACTCTGAAAAGGAAATGATCGTGCCAGATGGGCTGGCAATTTAAATAGTCAGAATAGACAAGTGAATACTGTCAGTCCTATTACACAAGTGGGGAACTCATTAAACATTGTGCCCTAGATTATACACTTATTTAGGGGTAGAACTGTGGTTTGAACCCAGATCTCCTCTATCCCAGCTGAGTGCATTAGCCACTGTGTGTAATAAGGACAGAAAGGGCAATTTTAAGCAGGAAAGAAAAGGAATCAAGGGAGCAAGCAGCAGAGTTGTTAATGTAGCCATGGTTTTGCATATGTGTGAAAAAGGAGAGCAAGGGTCATTCTGCAGAGACATAAAAAGAAAAGAATAAAGATTGGGAAGTGACTCAGGAAATAACTCTGCAAAAAGATGGAGCAATTAGCCTTTTCTTATTTTCTTCTTTGCATTATTCCTCTAAACTTTATTGATTTTTTTAACCATGTAGATACAATGTTTTATTTTTTTGTTTTATTATAACACTCACCATCTCTTCAAATTCCAATTGATCTGGCTTTTGCTTTAATCATCCAATTAATACAGCTCCAGAAAAACTCAAGGGAGATGTACCTAATGCTGAGAACAAAAAAACATGCAGGCAGAGCTGTGCTTATGACCCTGTTGGAGGCTTTTTGATTATGCCTAACTACTGTGATCAATACTTCAGGACTTTTTAAAACATGCATATCGGCTGAAATGTAAATGGTGATTTTATTTTATTTTTTTTTTTCTCGATAGGTTTTATTTAAAACCAATTTGCTCCATTCTACTCGAGTCACACAAATGCAAATCTCAAGTGCTTTCTTCTGAACCTCATGAAATGAGAGAAACATTTAGGTGTAAATGAAGTGCATGTATATGAGTACCAATGTGTGTGCAGGTTATGAGTGGGATATAGTGGGTGTATTCCTCTAGTATCAGGAGAGGAGCGTTGCACCTTGGTAGGACTCAGGTGCTCTGTAATTCTCCATGTTAGAGCAGTAGTCCTTGTATGTATTTTAGGCACTAAAACAAAGCTGAAAAACGAGCTGTGAAAAAAGGTGGTAAACATGGTTGAGTTGAGTTTTCCCTGCAATTCAAAAGGAGTTATATTCAAACCTCTTTCCCCCTACCCACCTTAAAAAAAAAAAAAAAAAAAAAAAAAAAAAAAAAAAGTCCCAAAAATGTAAATCAAAGGCTTTAATTATATAAAATTAAATAATTATCTATTATATAAAATAAAATTAATAATTATATAAAATTAAAATAAAAAAAAAATCTTTCCTGGGACCAGTAAAACCCAATATTAAATTGGAATTCAGATATTGCTGATTGCTTCATTGTTTTGTTTTGTTCTGTTTCTTCTCAGAAATGTTAAAAAAAAAATAAATCCAATGAATCTTTTCAGTAAGTTTCAGACAAAACATCTTCAATCATTACTGAAACCATGTGCCCTTTGAAGGGAACATGGCTGCATTCTCCACTCCGTAGCTGTCTAGTGCAACCTCTCCTGTATCTTCCTCTAAGCCCCCGGTGCTGAGCACTCCCCAGCTGTTGTTCTTGTGTTGGATGCAATGTAAGATGTCCCATCACAGTCACCAGCTGGTGTGACTTTACACACCATGTCACTCCACATAGGTAAACCTGTACGCCCTATCTCAAGGGATGGAGCACCTTAGCTCTCCCCAACACTTCTGAAAATGTCTTCCTTTCTCTTTGCTCAGCCTTCAGATGGGTGGAGTGATCTTGTAAATGTCCTTTCCTTCACTCTTACAGCTTTAGCAGGTATTCTTTCCCATTTTGTGTTATCTTACATCTCTACATGTCAGCTGGGACATCTTGTGCTGCTGGTCCCCAGTTCGTGATGGTAGAACTATGTACTTCTGCGTGGAGGATGTCTTCAGGTTTCTTTTTTATTTATTTTATTTTATTTTATTTTATTTTATTTTATTTTATTTTATTTTATTTTGTTTTATTTTATTTTATTTTATTTTATTTTATTTTTAGCTGAAAAAGAGGTTTCCATGAAGACCAAATATGTTTGTTTGGTAAGCTGGTAAAATTGTGGGCCAGGAAATGATGGCAAAAAAAAAAAAAAAAAAAAAAAATTACTGTTTCTTAAGCCACGCTACAATTTCTCTTGGACAGAGACTGTGTTGTACATTTGATTTTTAGTACAGTGAAGACCTGAAGGGAATTTGAATACCTTTGTCAAGTAAAGGACCATTTAGTCCCACATACTGTCTGCAGCTGTGATGAGAAGCAGATGTCCGTGTATGAGGATAGGAATAGGACAGTATATAAAGACATATAGAAAGGGCAAGCATATAAGAACAGGGAAGCACACATGTCCCTGGAGACTCTTCCAGCTTCCAACAGTTTGCTGATCAGCTCTACTGAGACAGAAACGTTTTCAACAATGCTCAGTGCCAGGTCTTGCACTTGGGTCACAACAGCTCCGTGCAGTGCTGCAGGCTGGGGAGGAGTGGCTGGAGACCTACCTGGCAGAAAAAGACCTGGGGTTGTTGGTCTACCTGCTGGCTGAATATGAGCCAGCAGTGTGCCCAGGTGGCCATGAAGGCCAACAGCATCCTGGCCTGTATCAGGAATAGTGTGGTGAGCAGGATTAGGGAAGTGATCGTCCCCCTGTACTCAGCACTGGTGAGGCCCTACCTCAAATATTGTATCCAGTTTTGGGGCCGTGACTACAGCAAAGACTTTAAAGTGCTGGAGCAGGTCCAGAGGAGAGCAGTGAATTTGGTGAGGGGTCTGGAGAAAAAGTCTTGTGAGGAGTGGCTGAGGGAACTGGGGCTGTTTAGTCTGGAGAAAAGGAGGCTGAGGGGAGACCTTATCGCTCTCTACAACTACCTGAAAGGAGGGTGTAGCAAGGTGGGTGTCGGTCTCTTCTCCAGAGTAACAGGTGATAGGACAAGAGGAAACAGCCCCAGGTTGTGCCAGGGGATGTTTAGAATGGATATTAGGGAAAAAAACTCTTCATTAAGAGGCTTGTCAATCATTGGAACAGGCTGTCCAGGAAGTGGTTGAGTTGCCATCCCTGGAGGTATTTAAAAGACGGCTAGATGTAGCACTTAGCAACTTGTTTTAGTGGTGGGCCTGGCAGTGTTAAGTTAGCAGTGGATTCAGTGGTCTTAAGGGTCTTTTCCGACCTATATTATTCTATGCCATGCTATGCTATGCTATGTTATGCTATGCTATGCTATGCTATCCTATGCTACACTATTTCTTTGGGTTTTTTTCTTAATATTTTAAGGATTTCATCTCCACAAGTATGTCCAGCTTCCCTGAGAACTCATGCTAACTTTTAGTACGCAATAACTTCCAGTTGTAAAGCAAAACCAAAGTCATATCTACACCATGTAGAATAACAGCTTCTTTTTGTTTGCTATGAACTTACAACTCACTAGCTTCATTGGATGCCCTTTGTATTTCATCCCTGAAAAGACCACCTAGACTCAGCTGTTTTAGGATTTCTAATCATCTTTCCTAATCTTGATAGTTACAACAGAGCTTTCTTCAGGGGACAAAGACATCTCCGAGCCCCCCTTCGGTTCAGATTCACAAGCAGTTTAGGTAACAAGCTCTGCAGCTGCTGGAGAAGAACCTGAATATGCCTGGTCTGAACTTGCATGCCAGCACGCCCTGGCACAGCCACTGCACAGGCTGTTTGCAAGGCACTTACGTTGGGCGGCTGCGGCAGGAGGCAGAGCCCATCAGATGCTCGGTGGCTGCCTTTTCTAGATGTACAGATGCAGCCAATAGATTTCCTCTTGCCTCTTCTCCACCTCAGAGAAACCAGTTTTACAGTATGCTTGAGGCGAATTTGGTGCCTGAAGAATGATTTCCACCACCAGGAGTTGCCAGGCTGTAGGTGAGTGAATAGCAGCCCTGTGCCAATTTCCCCTCTATCATAAGAAATCACCACTTGTTTACTTGACAGAGCTACAAGTGTAAACAGCTGTACATTTCAGTGCATACAAGATGTTACAAGTGTAAAACAGCAGCCATGCATATTATGTGTTTCAGGGCTCTACAGGTTCACTACCACTTTCCATCAGAAAACAGAGAGAGTAATGCGATCTGCAGGGAGAGGAGGACGCCTTTGCTCAGCTGAAATGTAGCGAGTGCACGCAGGCAGGGAAGAGGCGATCTGCTGAGTTTTCCCGTGGTTGTGCCGCTCCAGAGCCAGGGACTTAGCTGGCGGTCAGGAGCAACGTTACTGTCACAGTGTCACCTGTCAAATTGTCTCTGCAGGAATAATGGTGACTGGATGCCCTGGTGATTAGTGCGTGGTTAAAACCTAGCGGATGAAGGCAAACAGTCTGAGCTCGCAGCTGGGTTTACCCCCATGTAATGGCATATAGTTCAGGGAAATCACTCCTGATCGGCACCACAGACTAAAGAATCTGTCTGAAGGGGTAGAAATGAAATGTGGCAGTGCCAGAGTGCTGAAGTGTCACCTCTTTTCCAGGGGAAATGCAGTTCTTTGTGATTAATAACAATCTGTGTTAAGTAGACACTAGATGCTCCTGATTAATTAAGGATCTATTGTGCCTAACCAAAGCACAGGAAAAAAAAGTACCTACTGGCTTAGTAAGGCTTTGCGTTTTAAGGGTCAGACTTACGCCAAGCAGATTTGGTAACAGATTGAGAGGGATCCAGGTGAGGATAAGAGGTCATTTGTAATAGCCGATTATGTGCATATGTGCTGCTGAGAAGCAACAGCAAGGAAATCACAGAAAAAGGAATCCTCTGATGCAAAATACGTACAGGTAAAAACATAAGCAAAACCAGAAAATCCTACAGTAAAAACTCCAATAAATAGGTACATTTCTGAATAAATATCTTTTTACTTTTAATTAGAACAAAAGAAAATAAGGATTGTCCATCTAGACCAGAACCTTGCCTCTGGGGGTGTTCAGTAATAGATGCTTTGAAATCAATGTCTGGAGCCAGTGATCATTTTCCCAGTGTGCCCACATCTCTTTTGACAGTCAGCAA
Source organism: Alca torda (assembly GCA_008658365.1). Taxonomy (NCBI): domain Eukaryota; kingdom Metazoa; phylum Chordata; class Aves; order Charadriiformes; family Alcidae; genus Alca; species Alca torda. The sequence goes on from CM018101.1 coordinate 8,132,984, forward strand.
ATTACTTCTTCACCTGATGATTACAACCAGACCTGTCCTTCAAAAATTCATTTTATGAAACTCTTTCATATTTTTTCACCCTGCTTTCAAACTGAATGTTGAATCCCAAGAGTGGTGGAAACCAGTTCATTTCCACTGATTTCAGCAGAGTATCACTAGTTTACACCAGCCGAATATCTGGCTCTGAGTTCTTATGAAAACTCGATTGCAAATCATTGTAAGAAAAAAAGCAGACAGTCATGGAAATGTATAGTGAGCCTGTAAAGCTTCTCTGACTACGTTAGCCATTGCATTAGGGCAATTAAAACATGGACAGAGAAGAAAACAACCACCTTGCCTGCTTGCTCTCACTCAGTGTATCTTCACGTCATATAGAAGAGCCCAGAACGCTTCACTGTCTTTCCATCTATCATTTCCCAAAACTATTTCCTCTATTTCCTGCTCCTTTTTACAATTTTCACCTCTATAATGACATTCTGGGTGATCCACCACTGCACTTCTAAACCTCACCTTGCTTCTTTCTGACCAAGTCCTGTTAATCATACCCAATCTAATAATAGCAGTGTTAATAACACCTTCTGATACAATATCCTCCTCCACAGGCCTTCTAGGTTCTTCGGATGGCTAATGTCTTGTTAAAACTTTTTTTACTTATTAATTTTGTCTGTGACAGAGCTTGATTAGCTTCTAAATTACCCTGTTCCTATTTTTAGTGCACTATGCCCCTACCCTTCACACACAGTTTAATCCCAAAGTATTAATTCGTCTCTATATAATGCTGACTTGTCTTTCTGCAGGTATCCTAAATCTTCCTGTTTTCGTTTGAGGTCCATCTACCTTTGTTTTAACTCTTATTACCTTTCTCATTACTTTTACTGCTCTCTGTTCTCCATTGACGGGCACAATTGCTTTGCAACAGCCACGGGTAGTGCTGGAGAGGTGAAGGGTCAGGTTCACTCTTTGAAAGAACTCACCTCACGTCCCGCTTAAATTAGCAATTGCAATAATGCACTGAGTCGGGAGAGGGAGGGAGGGGAGATTTTTATGCCTGTAATCACTTTGGGGTAAGTTGTGAACTCAGCTATATGCAGAAGTGAGAGTCAGAAGCAGCAGCTCTTTGCTGCCACTTCGCCTCACATTGTTCCTTGTTAGACAGGTTGTCTTGCAAGCAGGAGGTGGGACAGAGCGGGCAGTCAGAGGCACTTAGCGACAGCCACTTAGTCAGATGGTCCCACAGTGGGGAAAGGTCCGTAAGAAGCAAACTGCTGCTCGAGCTTACTTCACCTGAGGTAATCACAATGCAACTGTGTAGAAAAGGCAGTGAGGACCCTTAATAAGTTGCAGAGCATCATGCTGATGCAACTTCTTATATATCATGTGATCTTTTCCCTGCTCAAACCCATGCCAGGTCAAATTCTCTCTTTGTGTGCATTTCTTGCCATACATGTGTATGGTTTTAATGATCAAAAATTAATGTTGTGACTTTTTAAATGGAATCAACTGAGATGAAGTGAAGAAAGAATGGAAGGAAGAAGAAGAGAAAGAGGAAGAGGAAGGAAAAAGACACAGGCTAAGAAATCTAGGGGAGTCTTGATCACTTTTCTTCCCCTTAAATCCCACAGGTGTCCAAGGAACCCTATGAAGTCAGTAGATGGGACTGACAGCAGTATTTGGGCCAACATTGGTAATGGAAACTGAGCAGATTTATGATCAGATTTGTACAGTTTCTGATAGAGCATCAGTGGAAGTCTGGCCACATGGCCTATGCTGCCAACTTCCTTCCTCCTCCAGAACCCTTCGAATAAAGACATATAGAACACCCAAGTTAGATTTGCCTTTGGAGTTCATTCCTTCCAGAAATTAATTAGATATCAAGCTGAGCTACTTTTGAAATTTAGTGTAGCATGAATCTTGTAATTTTTAAGTCTTACTAGTACAGCTGTGGGATGCTCTGCAGTCTCTGCAGCTCCTGCCGAGTCACCACAAACCCCTCACCAAATGCTTCTTCTAGTCTAACACTTGAGAAGATACGTTTAGTCATTTTAAACAGTTGTTCCTTTTTTGACTGGTGCTGAATGAATAAGGTTTTCCTGCTTCAAATATGTTCTTTACTGGAAAAAATGAGGAGGTGTCAGAGATGTAATATGTAATATATAGGATTTCAATGTAAAATGTTGATGTGGGCACATAATAAAACATATAATGTGAATTCCAAAAAAGGAAATGACGGAGATCTGGTTTTACCTCACTGCCTCTGGTGGAAATATGTGGGGAAGAGACTAGGATGAAGAAAGGAAATGAAACCACAGAACACAGAAGGCAAAATGTCTCAGGCAGTGAGCTCTTTGGCTTTCATGTTGCATCTTAGCAGCCTACCTGCAAGGTTCTCATCCTGGTTACTTTAGCAGCATCTGTCCCAAGCCCACCCACATTGCTAAATCAATGGTAGCATATGCTCAAATCTCATTGCAACATATGATGTGCTGTGGCAGGAGGCGTCTGACTGGTCATATGCATATCCTTCATACTTTTTTCCTCTCTACATGGCAGCTGCTCTTCACATCCAGCAGACTTCATTTCACTTTCAAAGAGGGTCTGATGAACAGCAGCTGCCAAATGTTTCTAAAGACCAGTATTCTTAGGAAGACCTACTGTATTCCCTAGAATATATTAATCCAGCAGATGCTATGGCCTTGCCATGTTTTCTCCATCCCTTCCACAATACCCAGATATGAATAGGGACTATTGTTTTCCCATCAGGGGGTAACCTCTTTATCAGCACAGAAGAAGAGAGCAACTTCTTGTCTCCATTTAACCACTGCACACCAGAACAGAGGTACTAAGCGTCTCACCACCAGTGATCTAGTGCCCTGAAAATGAATGAGATTGCCTTCAAGTGCTGAGACAAAGCAATTAAGATAACCTTGACCAGCCACCTCTTCCCTTCATGTCACTCATGCAGTCTTCTGGCATGGGTTGCCTGTTTGGCTGACCTTCATTCCTGTGGAGCCACGTGAAATAAAGCAGCTTCTAAAATTTGAGGTAAATATGCTAAAATGCCTTCATCTTCTACCCCTAAACTGCATCTGATGCATTGGTCATTTGCATTAATTCTATTGTAATTGCTTTATTGAATATGCTGGCAGAATATACTAATTCCGAGTATATCGAAGACATGGGGTTGATGGCTTGACCTTGCCGCTCCTTGCTGGAATGTAACTCCAGCATGCAGAAGGAAGGCAATGAGTTCCTCTCCTAAGAGGTGCATAATCAGTACCCAAAATGAGTCTCCCGTAGACATTTTGCTTAACAACAAATTTAATGGAAAGGATCCTTGTAACACAAAGGGAGATGAGCCACACATTCTGCAGCTTTGATAATCAAATCATTATTTTTGTAGCCTTAAGGGATATCTGCTTACAGCAGAATTCAACATATAGTTTAATTTACTTATCTGATCTTTCCCTGCACATGAATAGCTTCTCTTTCCTGCCCTATTTCAAATTTTCTTACATAATTCAAATGGCATCACAAAGTACGTGTGTGTGTTTTTGTACTGATGATATTGACAACTGACTAAAAGAAGGTTTTACTTCTCTGTTCTTCTTGTCCTTTCCTCATTCCTGGCTATTCAAGGCGCAGCTCAAAAGGATTTATTTTTGACCATCTTAATTCTGTGCTTGTGTGATTATTATTAGTGTTTTAAATTCTAACCTCTGATCCCTTTCATCTTTTTATTGTTGTGCTTTTACTAATCCCTAGGTCTTATAAAGTGCTTCTCATCTGTACATCTTAAAATGCTTTACAAAGGAGACTGGAAACACTATTCTTACTTGACATGCTGGGGAGCTAAGGCACAGAGAAGTGAAGGGTCATATGCAAAAATAAGCCAGTGAAATCAGTGTTGAAATAAATTCCAGCTTTTCCTGACAATCTTCCCTACCCAGCCTGCTGTATTTCTTTCCTTACAGGATTTCAACAAAAATGTCATAGTCATTAGAACTGTAATAAAAAAGTCTTAATTTCTTATTCTTATTTATTGGCTTGAACTCCTTTTTTTTTTCCTCTCTTTTTCCTCTTTTCCATACTTTTCAATGTAAATATATGTTTTATGAACCTTTGAGAAAGTATAAGTGCAAAACAAAATTTCTGATCCAATTAGTGCTTCTCGCTATTAGTGGTTTTGCAAGTGCACGTAGGTCTAACATGCACGGACAGTCATGCTAGCTAATGTCTGATACTCCAGAGAATCAGATTTTCTGCTGTTCCCAGGTTAGGAATGTAAAGAAGTTGCACAAAATGAATCCCAAACATAAATGTGGCTAAGTGCGATAGCATGGGTGACAACAACTTGATAACGTAGAGCTCATAATAAGACACATATATATGGTCTTATCGCCCCAAACAGCTCTACCCTGCTGATTCGGGTAAAATAAAACCACATCAACAACAAGTAAAAAAAAAACTTTTCGACCATCTCAGCGCTCTCTTGCTCATTACACTGACCTGTCAGAAATGACAACTTGGCCGAGCCCAGTTATTCCATGCTGACAAGGTGCTGTATATGCTTTTCTGCAATAATGTCAGCTTTAAGGTGCAATGTACTTAAGGAAACTCATTTCTATGATTTCGCCAAAAAGAGCCATTTGGCCTGTTGGTGGGGTGAGCAATACCTTAGTTTCCTCTAAATTAGGAGTCATTTTCATGAAGGTTGTTCTTGGAAAACTAATTTAAGAGAGTGGAACTTTTTTGTTGGTGTTAAGAGCTTGCTTATTGAGTAATTGTCTAATGATTTCCTCATAGTGTCTAAAAGAGCAATAATGTTACCCCTAATATCTGACACATTCCAGAAATATCCTAAATGCAACCAAATAAAATTGCATTCGGGGACATATGCTGGCAACCCATTATAAATAAAGAGATATAATATAAACATGACAATCTACACAGTAGTGGTGCAATAAATGTACATTAGCATACCAGGAGGACCAAAGAAAACAAATCCCCAACTCCACTCACAGAATGGCAGCTACAGAATTTTAGGGAAATTGAATTGTGTTAGGACAGAGCCCCTTGAAATCTGGAAGGGGAATATCTCATATGTTGAACAGGTGGATGGGGAAGTGGAAAAAACAACTAAGCAGTTATAAACATTAATGTGGGTTATGCACGAAGGCAAGGTATACCCATCCACATCCATATGAGAGCTATGAAGGCAGCTAGCTAGTACGATCCTGCGATTACTGGAGTACGGGGATTTTGAGACTCTCATACTTACTTGCTGCAATGGGCAGTCTCTTTAGCTGTTGTGATAGCCTCTGAAGGGTTTGTTCATTGATCTCAAGCACCTAAATTCAATTTTTATAGATAATAATGTGTATGTAATAATACTTAATTACCTATTCCACTCTGTTGTTTATGTTGCTTTAATATATTTCTACTTATAATTGGGTTGGGTGTTAATAGCAGACACTGTTCCCTGTGCTAATGTGTCCGCACACCTACGCAGGGGCAGACCCAAGTTTATATTACCCTAGTACAAACCTAACCTCTACATAGCACAGGATACTCAGAACTAGGTTTTCTAATCGACAAATTCTGTATGAGAGTGATTCACTGCCTAAAGCCATATCTCCCTCTGCTGGTAAGGTTACTGATTGTGAAAATGTGTTAATCCTTTAGCAAAGATTTTCAAGATTTGAACTTTCAGACTAAAAGGTCATAGGTTTGATTCATGGTATGGTGCTATTATGTAGACTAACATCCACTTCCTTCATCTTGAGCACAGAAAATATCATTTGAACACTGACCTCTCAGCAAAAGGGAACAATGTGCCTCACACCTACGAGGTGAAGGAAGTGAAAGTCTAAAAGGAAAAAAAAAAAAAAAAAAAAAAAAGAAAAAAGATGGAAGTGTCAAAGGATGGTGCTGTTCAAATCAGGTGGTAGTTTTTACAGATTTGTCCATTACTTTAGACTTGGAGCTAGTACTTCATATCCCAATGGCTAAAGCTTTGCTTATTACTGATTGAAAACATTGCAAAATGTTTTAATAAATGCACAGAAAGGATGTGCTAATGAGGCATTTACAACCTTTTTGAATTAAATGTCTAAATAGGAAATTTGTCCACTAACAACTTTGTTTAAGTTACTGGAATTTATTTAGGGTTGATTGAAATGTAGAAAAGAACTCATGACTTTTCATCTCTCATTTTTTACTTTTATTTTCCATTAGAGCAAATTTGTAATTAAATAAATAAATAAAAATAAAATATTCAACCAGCTGTCAGTGCATCAAGACACTATTGTCATTGGAAATAAATATGCCTGCTTCTTCATTGCAAACATCACTTCATGGGAACATGATGAGTTACTTGGTCCTCAAATAGCATTGGAAGAAAAAGCTGAGATGCATTTTTCCTATAAATTTGTGTTTCTCATGTGCATGCAGCAATGCCAAGATGAGTTCACAAAGGAGTCTACCATTGTTAGAAGCAACGCTTATTCCCAAAAAGATGTTGTAGGTAGACATATTATGGACTAGATTTTCAAAACATCATCTTTCTCAGTATTTCTCATGTGGGGGGAAAAGCTGCTGAGATAACAAAGGTTGTACTCTGACAGGTATGTTGAGGGGTAAATCTCATCCTGACAATTTAGCCTTCCTTCAGTAGTATTCCAGTCATCCACATACAAATGAGAATAATAACAAAGTAACCCCAAACTAGTCTAATGTATTTTTCTTACAGTACAGGTTGGGGGAAGCCCACCACCACAACAACAAAACCCACAAAACCCCAAAAACAATGAACAAAACAACTCACAAAGAGGCATATTTTTAAAGTTGACAGATTTGGGCAGTGTTACGTAGAGTGATGTTAGGTCACAGAAGCAGCTCAGTAACAAGACAGGTTTTAATGCCTAAAACTTTAGGTGTAGAATTGTCCCAGCTTTTATTTGCACTCCTAAATTAGCAACACAAAGAAAGAACAAAACCTTAGGTACATAAAGAGGAAGCAGCTATTATATGAATGTTATTATTTTTTCTGGATTGCCATCAGACACTGAAATCTGTTTGGCAAATTGCTGCCTGGACTATAATACATGAACTCACCTTGGAAAGCATAATGAAGAAACTCCCAAATGTTGAAATCTGGTCTGTGGGAAAAGAAGCCCCTTCTGCAAGGAGCAGATGTCTGAAAATTATCCTGCAGCTCCAGGCAAACTCTGTCATGTCAGAGAGAGCACTTACTCACACAAATAGCCTCAACCCCTGCGGTGGGACTGTTCCTGTGGATCAAAATGGGGTTTTGTAATGTAGGTCCCATTCCTGCAAAGGGGAATCTGGTTCAGACAGCAGCTCAAAGCCCTACTGACACTGGTGCAGGGATGGGCACACACAGCACAGGCGCAGGCATGCACATGCAGGCAAGCGAACCGCAGGACAAGTCACAAAAGCTGTCCCAGGAACAGAAACTGCCTGTCGTCTCTCTTTTGCTGTCAAAAATGACTCCTCCTTCAACCAGCACTTCAGCCAGCCTTGTTTTCCCTCTCTCCCCTAACCTTTCCAAAATAATTCCTTCACACTTTTACCTATACTGTCCCCAGGCTTTGTCAGTTCTCCCCTCTGATGGTAATCCTGCAAATCACTCAGGAATGTTCAGGAGGCAGGGACATGCGTGTTGTCTCCTATCTGGAGATGGTCACATCCTCTTTCCTCACACTCCCTCCTGGCTGCCTGGATCCAGGGACCATTATTTCCATTCTCCTTAGCTCTTTGGGACAGAGGCAATGCCAGTTTGCCTTTGTGATCAGACGGCAGCTCACACTACAGAGGGCTGACGAGCAATTAAGAATCAAGGCACTATGGTAACAGTGGCAGCAATAGGAGGAATTGAAGAGTGGCTCAAGAAACCACTGTTCAGTCCCGACTGCCCCCGTGCTCCAGCAAGCGAGGCAGCAGTCCCAGCTGTTCCCCCAGCATTCGTTGCTTCCCCCTGAATCAGCATCTGCTCAGAGGAACGAGGGAGCCAAAATGCTGCCATGCGTGGCAACAGGGGAGCCCTTGCACTGGGGAAGGTCTCGCAGCAGTAGTGCCCTGTGATAAATGTTGCTAGTGCAGGGAAATAGGAACAAAATACCATCTGCCTATCCCACACAGGATGCAAGGAGGGACATAAATTGTTCTGTTTGGGAACCAATTTGCCTGGAGTGGAAGCAAGCGTGGTTGAGGGAGGCACCTCACTCCCCCCTTAACTCACTTTAATAGACTCTAGGTAACGAGACATTATTGCAACCACCCTGCAACTCATTCCCACACCCCTCTCACCCACAGTGTATGAATTCAGCCCTGGCTCTAATAAAAGGCTTTGTAAAGTCAGCCCTAGGCTCTGCTGTGGGGATGGAAATCCTGCCTGTCCAGCAGGTGGAAAGACCCTGGGTGTGATGCTGGCTCACAGATATCCAGGATTCACTTTAATAAGGTGTGTTTAACAAGGCAACTGGACATTTCCCCCCTCTTCCAAAAAAAAAAAAAAAAAACGAAATAACCAAACAAAAAAATTAAAACTACATAATGTTAGTGACTAATTAAATTCTCACTCTAGTCATGATTAATGTAACAAATAATTACAGCTTAGATCTAATATAGATACAACTAATTGTTCTGCCCACAGTGCGTCGTGACTAACAATTAAACAGAGCTTCCAAAGCAACCGAGAGCAGATCTTAGGCTAACCTTTTGCCTTGTTGTGCTTTTGCTGCCAAAGGAATATACATGCCTACAGCTTTTGTATTCCCATTCACATCACTGGCAGTGACAGATTCTTCTCTTATTAGATGTTAGACAAGCTTATTCCTTTTAACTTCATGTGTTCCCACTTTGTGAGACTGTAGGGCAAATAAAAAAATAGAGAGACACAGAAAAGAAAAAGACTGCATCACCTCCAGGTCCCTTGAGAGATTCCAGCCCAGAAAGCTCTCTCTCTCTCTGTAGCTGCATCAGTACAGCTGGTTTGAAGGTTTTGAATTGACTCCAACCTGGCAGCTAAATATGAGTCTCTCTTCCTCGCTGCCACTCCCCCCCCCCCCCCCCCCCCATATATGTTTCTCTTTGCTGTTTTAATTGAAGAAAACGACGGTATGAAAACATATCTTCTGTACCTTTCAAAGTTAACTGTTGTAGAAGTCTGGGCTTTGTAGTTCACAGAAGGAACACATTGGATTTACTCAGTACCGCACAGACATCTTTTTGATCCTCATGCATGGAGTCTGAATCTACACCAAACAGCTCTGATGGATTCACTAAAGAATACTTGCAAAGTGAAAAAAAAAAAAAAAAGGAAAAAACAAAAACAAAACCCCACAAACCTAAAAACAGGGGGTGGGGAGAAATAAAAATGATCTGGAAGGAAAAAGTGGCTTTGAATCCTAACAACTTTAAACCCAATGGCTAAGCAGCCAATAGCCTTAATAAGGCCAGGACTTCACTTCTGTTTTTGTATTTCAGGAAAATAATTGAAACTAGCTTCTCATGTGGATAAAGCATCCATGTCCTCCTTGAAATATGGGTAAGTCACCTAATAATATAAGTAGCGATTTGTTTTTTTCATTTTGTGGTTTTGGGGTTTGGATTTTCTTTTTTCCTTTTTTTTTTTTTTCTTTCTGTGTGTCATGCATTTGAAAGATATGAGTAATTGAGACAAAAAAAAAATGTTTAGATTTTGTACATTACCTATATATAACCCCTTAATGTTATAGTGATAATAAGAAGGTAATAGTAATAATGCTAGATAACACAAAATATATGAACAAAGGATTACGAGATACGAGTTGTCATTTGACTCAAATAGTGATGAGTATTGCATGGGAAGGAAAACTGTAAAGGTAAAACATTAAATCAGTCCAGTGACCTTTCTAGGTCTCAGACGTAGAGACAATCTTTAAGAATCTGATATCCAGTTTAATATTCACTGACTTTAAGGCAAGACAACCTGATAACCCAAACCAACCAGGAATAAGAAGCAACGTAATGGGAATTTACTAGCCAAACCCAATTGTGACAATCACCTCAGGAAAGCCTGATTATAGAAATATATCAGTCTATCCCTCCCTTGAGAATGCAAACCCTTAGCTGATACACAACATAGCTCCACTGACTTAGTGAAAACCTTGCTGATGTAACCCAACTCAATGTCCAAAGTAGCAAAATTTCTTTTTCAGTGTAGAATAATGATAAAGCTTTTTTTTTTTTTTTTTTTTTTTTTTTTTTTTTTTTTTTTTTTTTTTTTTCACTATTTGTCTTCAGGAAAAGGGGCAATGACTTTTCTCAAACATATTAATTACTGGAAATGATTTTTTTCATTCCTGGTAAAAAGGGAGAACTGACTTCTTCATTGTGTGCATCTCTCACCAACTTCCAAGAGGCCATCTGGGTCAAATTTGTCCTTAAGTAACAAAATGACTTCCAACTATAAGCTTTCCCCTCTACCTCTCCGGGTTCATTTGAAGGTGTGCACTGATGCATTGCAGTTTTGTAGCAAACTCTAAGGCACTCTCTGCGGCACCAGAGTGATATCCTCAGTGGAAACTTACTGAAAGGATTGCTACTTGAAGGATGGCCATGAGGCTTTGGAACTAGGTTTTATGAAGTTGATGAACATTCACCGAGGATTAGGCTGTACTCATCAAATGATCTCACTTTTTCTTCAAATTAAAGACAGCGCTGCCATTTCCTCTCTTCTAAACCTAAATGTTCACAGCAAAAAACCCTGTTATAAATGTGCTTCCCTCCTCTCCTCCACTGTTCAACCAATCTTATTTCATTTGTGATTTCAGACTTTTTGTTGTTTATTTTCTAAATCCATATGCCAAACAACATGTTCCATATTATAAGAACATTGAAATAAATTTGTGGAAATTTTGGTGTCTCCTAGGGAATCTGTAATAAAATGTAATACAATGGAATTAATCAAGTCAGCAAAAAAAAAAAGAGATGGCTTTGCCATTTAGTTACAGAATGCCTTTGTCTGCTGTGTGGGTGATTTTGGTGCTCTGAAGCAATTCCCCTTTGCCAGTTCACAGAGCTGCTCTGCCCCTCTCCTTTCCTTGGCAGGTAGTGAAGAGCCTGGGTTAGATCCCAGCAAGCATAAATCAGCCTTCCTCCAAAACTCAATGGACCGAGGCCAGTTTCTAAAAGATAAGTACCTGATCTCACTGACTATCATTTGACAACGAACCTCAGTCTCCGTGGAAAATTTCAGCTTAGACAGTATGTGACATCCTGAACTACAGTAAGCAGGCTGTCACTTCTACTACCCTTTGTCTAATACCCACAAAGATTTTTATCTCAAATGAGATACTACAACTTGGTGCACAAATGAAAATTGCTGCTGAAGCAATGCCTCAGGGTATGTAAGATCTGTAACTATTTTACCTTGTCTTTAAAGCCAAAAATCCAATGTGGATTGAGTTTTGGAGTGCCCAGAATTTCACCAAACGTCACTTGATGTAGGAAGCATCATCCATTCTTTACAGTTCATTTCCTATGGACTGAAAAGATTCCAGGAACATGAAAATGGGCATGAATTTGTAGACAGCTGCAAGATAGATATGGAAGATAAACTTGCTTCCACATGCTAGAGTGTGACTGACATTTTCTCTAGTCACCTGTTTGCGGCAATTCAATGCTTATAGCAAATCTTCTTGACAGGATCTAGCATCAGTTGCCTGTGGGTCTCAAGCACATCATCACGCTATAGCTTTGGCAGGATCCATGGCTGTAGCATGTTATCTGCAGGAGACTCTCTCCATCAGCATTAGCTATGCATAGTTTCTTCTCCTCTTTGTCCTCAAAAGAGCTATAACCTCCAAGCAAGAAGTTCCTTGTGCTCCATTTACTTGAGTTCTCTTAGCCAGTAATGGAGAATGTAGTGATCCATGGCCCTCAAAATGGACATAGAGAAAAAGCTAAAAAGATTGGACCTGGAATTCAGACATTTGTTTTTCCAGCACATTGGGAATCTAAGTCACCTTTCATTAAAGTCAACAGAAATTCTTTCTTTGACTTTGGTGTGAACTGGAGCACATTTTCAGTGACAAGGGAAAGCTCTGATGTCAGACTTTCCCATGCAAGAGTTAAAGGTATTTAAGGTTAAGCAATGTGACCAGAGACTCATCCTAAACGACCCAGAGATTAGACTTTGACTGCTTTGATTGTTCAAAAGCTGATATGTATGATTCCTAGGCTGTCTGAATGAGAGTTGTTTCACCTCACTTCAAATATCTATGAAACTAAGTTAATAATCATCTTAAGATCCCTCCATATCACATGGAGAAAAATTGATCCTATTAAAGACTTCCATGGTGAATTAATTGGGCACTAGAAGTACCTATTTCCCTCCGCTGCTATTAAAACCAGTCTAGATAACCAGTTCAGTATATGCGCACATTTAGTCCGATGAATACCATTCTACCACGTATCTGAAAGCACACATTATATGAGTACTAATGGTGTGAAGCTAAGCACCACCTTAAGACTCTGAAAGTTATGTCACCAAAGCAATAGTAATAGAAAAGCAGGAAATTTCCAAATATGTGTTAATATGGATCTGATTGAGCCGTTTCACAGTACTATAGTTCATGATTATGAAAAATTAAATGTTCTTTAATTTTATAAATTGCTCCAGAACACGTACAACTTTTTTTCCCCTTTTGTTAGAAAGAGACCTTTGCCACAATATATCTCTCTTTCCTACACGATCCATTATCTCAGTTTTCTGTATAACTGGTATTTTTTCATTTCCAGTACCCGAACTTCCCAATTTATCCACAAGACAGGCAGTGCGTTGTTTCCAGCAATTGCACCATGACTCTTTTCCTGAGAGACCACTTCTTGGTGCGATATTTGTTAGTTCAATCACCATTGCCTGTACCTTTGCTACTAAATCAGTAAAGAGTGTCAATCACTGCCAGTCATGATGTTTTCATCAGTGTTATGAAGAATTACCATTTTGACACTGAACTACAAAACCAGAAACTCACTTCCCATAGGCTATTACATAGTCGTGATATGGGTGCTTGATTACTTCTACATATGGAACTTTGGAAGCAAGTAGGATCCTAATAAATTTTACAGGGCATTAAACTGTTACACTTTTTGACTTATTCATCAAGTGCAAGTCCTAGCTTCCTGAATTTGAATTTCCTTATGCCAAAGGTAAATATAATGAAGTTCTTTTGAAAAGAACGTTCTTTTCAACTTCCTCTTTCTGCAATAGCACATGTTCAAACGGCTTCTATTGAAAATTCAGAACATTAATGTTTTGTGTTGTTGCTATCTAGAAGCTTCTGTGCACTTTAATTGCCAGACATTATTGAATGAATTTATGATCCTTCTTACCTTAAAAAATGTGCCTTAAAAAGTAGATAAAGATGTAGAAATAGATATATTAATGCTATCTATATGTTTAGCACAGAAATACGTTTGTTATTACACTTTCAATTTCCAAGGGTTTTTCTGATAAGTTTGTAGCTTATCAAAATGATAGTGACTTCCATGTTCCAGTGAGTCAAATTAACTTGTGATTTTAAGTTCTGTTATCCAAAACTCTTCTTTCTTTGAACTCAGACTGTTAAAATAATTAGTCTTATACAAGAACTGGACAGAAATCTGCTATAGAAAATGGGTGGCTTTCCATTAATTTTAGTCAGTGTTAATTCAATCACACAAGGTAGGAATCATTTACCTGTTAGCCACTGTTAGTTATCTGTTAGCCTCTTAACAGCTAGATTCCAGTCTTAGTTTGCCATATAGGATTGCTCTTTGGACACCAGAAAGAGATAGCTACTTGCAAATGGTGAATTTGTGTCTTCTCAATTTAAGTCCAACATATGTAGGCTGAAGAAATTTCTGGATATGCTTATAAGTCTTCACTGATTATAAGAAGGACTTAGATTATTACCTTAAATTAGAATTTAGACAGTTAAAAATATGTGGGATGAATTTCACATGGGATATTTTCTTATTCAGGGTCCGAGTTATGTAAAATTATCCACAAAATGTAAAAACCCAAATAATCCTAGGTTTTACACAATCAAGGACACTAAAGATGAAAAAAAAAGATTAGCTAGGTAATTTGCATTTTTTTACTGTGAGAGGCAATTTAAATGTTTATGGAAGAAAAAAAAAATATTTTATTATCTGTTAACAGTTAATAATAACATTCATGTGTTTGAATAATCTGTCATCCAAAACCTGCTAGTTGCTAAACAAAGACAATGACAATGATACTTGATTTCAGATTCTTCTCCCAATCTTATCCCTACGGCATCTGAATGTTTTCCAGATGCACATCAACTGTGTAACATCAACTGTGTAATATCAACCATGTCCTATTCTTTCCCCAAAGAAAAATATATGTCCCTCTGTGGTGAGTTTTGGTTTTAAGCTCTTTGTTTGCTTGATTTTTGGGGAGCGCATAATATGGAGTGTCATTATTATTCTTTTGGAAACCAAGAAGTAGGATGTGACCATCTAAGTGTTCAGTTCATATGTTTTTCTTTTTTTTTTTTTTTTTAACCTGCTTACCTTTATCTAGTTAATATATCACCCTTGATCCTTGAGCCTCACATCATTGGCAATGTAAATGCCAACAAACTTTGTTAGAATCAGAAACAGTGAAACAAAAAGTGGTTAACTCTTCTGCAAATATCATTTTAAATCTTGTGCTTGAGATGAGTGTAACACTGAGGTCTGGGAGTTGTACAATGTCTATCAGGAATTCTTTGTCTTACCATCTTAAGGAAATTTCGGAACATATTTTTTAAAAGTAATTCAATTACCAACTATTATCTGATACATGATATAAACTTCTATTCCTGCTACCTCTCAGATTGCACTGACCATTAGAGGGAATTAATATCTAACTCTGAAAACAAATCTTTGCAGGGAGAGTATACATGTCTCCTACTAGTTTTCTTTCCAGATAATAGCATGAAGAACCAAACACCAAACGTTCTCTTCATCAGAAATTCTGGCCTGGATCACTTAACCCTATAACTTCCCCAGGTCAAAAAGCTAGATTAGAACTGAGTCCTTTGATTTCCAGGATTGTGTGTACCAAACATCACCTGGCATTGAGTAACATTGCATGAAAAAGGCAATCCCACTGAAATTCACAGAAAAAGCCTAGAAGAGGAGTGTCTGGGGAGGGTTCAATTTTGTTTACTGAGAAAAATGAAGGAGAGAAATAAAGAAGGATGGAACTGAGGAATGAATAATTTATTGCAGTATCTTTGCACAGTAAAAGCCACAGAAGTATTGCATATTGCTACTTTGGTGGAAGAGTTTCCATCAAAAAGGGAAACATTTCGGTAATGAGTTATTGTTGGAAGAAAATCCAAGGACTGGTCACGGAGAGGAAGGTGGTGTGAGAGGGAAGACCTACAGGAACCTGGACAAACCTCTGCCTCTGGAAATTATTTCATTAAATCAGGACCTTTAAAATTTGTATTTAATTAAGGAAAATATGTAAAGAGAAAGGAGAGAGGACCATGAGGAAAAAACACCAGGGGATACAAATCTGCTTGATGATCTGTCCTATTAAGTGTACTGCTTCTCCTTCAGTATCTTGAATCAGTGCTGAACACTCCCTATATATGGCCAATAAGAAACAGACTGGTAATAGTGCTTGATCATTTCTGTTGGCTTTTAAAATGGAAATGGATGACATCTGTACTATTGTATTAGGTTCAAACAAAGCTGTGTAGGAAGCATAGAAAAGAAACCACACAGGTTATGTCATACTCAGCTTTCTCTTGTTTAAAGACTCACAGGCACATAGCTCTGAAAAGCAAATATGATTCTCATTAGATACATACACAATACGGAAGAGGAAAAAAGAGTCCACAAATCCTAAGTGTAGCTTATTCATCTGAGGAGCTGCTAGTTGGCAAAAGGTCAGAATACCATGAACCACAGGACCTGCAGATATATGAGGAGAAAAAAAAAAAAAAAAAAACAAAAAAAAAAAAAAAAAAGAAAGAAGTCTATTTGTTTCTGAAAACCTGGTTAGACAAGTCAGAAGAGCCTCCAGGGAGTTTTAGCTCGCCTGTCCAGCACCTACAGAACAAATAACAGACATTTTTCCCTGACCTTGCCAGTATTATAGGTTATTTTAACAAGGCTAAACCTGGGGCAGGGGGAAGGGAAATCTCTAATGTATTAAGCACAAACATGTTAAATTCAACATGAGGAATGCAGGTCTGTTTACAATGTGCCTGGGAGACTTCAGGAACATCAAAATGGACATGAATATGTAGATTATTTTGGCTTTGAGCAAGCTATGGCCAATGTAAAAGAAATTATAAAATCCCATTTGCCATTAATATTTACATTATCCTATACATTCTCTAGACATAAAACAGAATAGAGTAAGAAAAAAAGAAGAAAAAAAAAAAGGTAAAGCTTTGGGAGGTGAAAAGACACTTGTGAAGAAATAAAAGTGCTTACATAGCAATACCATCTTTTCAAAAAAATAAAAACAATAACAGCAATGAAATGTGAACATTGCAAAGCTCACATCTAACATTTGAAGTTAGATGTAGAAGGACAAAGACTGTTGGTAATATGAAGATGCATGAAAGAACCCATGCATGACAATAAGCACAAAGATGGCAAGAACAAATTAGCAAGAACAATGTTGAGTTTCTTAAAAAGAACAGTGAATAAAAATTAAGTTTTATGCTATCTATTGTCAGAATGAAGGGCAGAAAAATGAAATAATATTTAACCATGGAAAAATAAAACAACTGAAAGTAGAATTAGCAAAACTAGAATTGACTAGAAAGAGTGATGGAAGAATTAACTACATTTTTTATTTTTTGCTGTGATTTTTTATTTCTTTTTTTTTAGTAATTAAACTCTGTTAATAGACTTACGTGAGCAACTCCCTTATGCCCTTTTGAAAACATCATTTAATGTGTTCAGTCACACACAAAACCCCCCAAAATTTTAAGTGAATTTTCTTAATAAAAAACATTTGAGGAACAAAAAATTAGAAGCTATCAGAGTTCAGGTAACCCTTTCAACTATAATTTTAGCTTTGCATCCTGATGTGTTATTAACCTTGTGTGTGTTATGACATAGTCTTCGATTAAATATTCACATACATTGTTTTTGCCACCCTTCCTCCCCTCAGGAACCCCAGTCCTTTTAGTGAATGACATAAACAATATACATTCAACAAGTCATTTTCACAGTTTCATTTCTTTCTTCCTTGGAGTTCATGGTGCTTACATCTACACACTAAGAAACATGTCGCAGTAGGAGAGGTTCAGTATAATTAACTAATAGATTTTGAGTCATCAGCTATATGTAAAACTTAATGCTTTCACTTTAGACCAGATCTTACAAGAATCTGTAAGAATCTTTCTAGTTAAAGTTAAAATTATTTACCAATTTTAGATGTTAATTTGAATTTCCTAGCCTGTTTTTATTTGTTGTTTTGTTTAAGAAAAAGAAAAAGAGAAATAAAAGGAAAAAGAGAAAGAGAAAGAGAAAGAGAAAGAGAGAGAAAGAGAGAAAAAGAGAAAGAAAAGAAAAAGAAAAAGAAAAAGAAAAAGAAAAAGAAAAAGAAAAAGAAAAAGAAAAAGAAAAAGAAAAGGAAAAAGAAAAGAAAAAAGAAAAAGAGAAAAAAGAAAAGGAAAAAGAAAAAGAAAGAAAAAAGAAAAAGAATAAGAATAAGAAAAAAAGAAAAAAAAAACATGTATTGCTAACCTTGTCTGCAGACGTTTCTCAGTATATTAAAAATCTTCATACATTATCAACTGGAAGAATCAACTGGACAAGATTCTCTAGGACTATAAAATATCTCAAACATGGAAGCTAAAGTACCACCGCCTTTTGACACCAGATAACGACCAGGATAACATAACCATCTCCTCCCCTGCTGTCAATGTAAATTTGCTGAATTTAACCGTTTGCTGAAAAAGAAGAAAAGAGAGAGTGGTTTTCATTCTAAGTTTTCCTTTTTCTTGCATGAAGAATATTAATGAAGTAACTCTGTAAGGATGTGTTTAAATTGTCAAAGAATTTAAGTCTTTGGTTTGCTCCTTGTTCTTAAATGTCCTCATGTTAGTTTGTTAACAGGCTCTTTCTTTAGGACCAAGCAATAGTTTCCCTCTGGGGTGAAATACTGATGTAGTTCTGGGGACAGTTCATGTCTGAAGGCAGGAGGTGTGAGGCTGTACCATGTTTTTTTCTGATATGCACAGGCTTTGCAGTCTCTATTCCAGCATGCCTTGCACCGTTAATAGTTCCACATGTTTTCCATAAGTCAGAAATACAGTACAGACCCTTGACCTTATTGTATCAGATACTCATATCAGTCACTCATATGAGCCACACTCCAGCCCTCATGTTATTTCAAGCACTTTACGTAGAATTAAAAGAAAAAGAAGAAAAAAAAAAAAAAAAAGAAAAGGAAAAAAAAATCTTAGGGCCAGAGGTGTGCTGAATAAAGCCTTAAGAACACCTAACCAGATCCTAAGAAGTATGAAAACCATGGCTTTAGAAGATGAGAAATGTATAGAGGAATGTGGGTGCAAGCCCTGCTGCACTGTTTGGCCTGTATGTTCAAATGAACACCTTTAGCATTGTAGCTGCAGCCTTGAATCATTTTAACTGCTTTTCTCATTCTGAATTCTCTGAGCAGTTGGACCTCAGTGTAAACAAGAGCAGACTCGATAAATGTTGAAATTATGACTGCTCTTAGTTTTCTGTTTCCATGTATTTGAAGATTACGTGGGTTTTTTTCACAGTGGAAAGGAAATCTTGTATAGCTTAAAACTGGACTACCTGACTCAGACCAACCATTCCTTTGTCATTTGAAGTGAACTATCCACTTTAGTCATCATCCTTGGGTGAAAGCACAAAGGAGCAGAGTACGGCAGCACTCCTTGTAGGTCAGTAAAGCTTGACTTTCTTGGACCCCATATAAGAAACCCACAGAAGGGGCAAGGTCAATAACCTGCCTCTGGGAAATATCAATGAGGAAAATCTCATTGATTTCAGCTGTCAGATTCATGGTGGTTGGGACTCAGACTGCGTATGGCTTTATAAAGTCATTGAGAGCTGATCAACTAAGGTGAGACAGATGTATCTCAGCACTTTGGCAGCTGGAACATTGAGAAAACTGTCAACACATATAAAGAACAGTAAAACAGGTTTAAAACTTGGGTTACTCAAGTCCAAAGTCTTGGGAAATTAAAATTTAGGTGGAACTGAATTGAACTAATTTAAGAAAAGTTAACTGTGATGTATATATTAGGAATATGGCATCAATACTAAGAGTCCTATCAACTTTATTATTCCCCTTGGGGACTTCATAGGGTAACCAAGATCTGTGGTGGATGAATAGCCCTGTGCACATGCCTAAATCTTAGCATTTATCTCAAAAATTCTAGAATAACTAAGCTGCTGAATTCAGCACCTCATCTCAGCAACTTAAACTAGAGAGACTAATCCATTCCCATATTTCTGTATTACTAGCCATAGGCATTAATATAGCATGGATCAGACCTTACTACAGTTGTAAAGGCTCAGTAAAAGAATTTCAAGAAAAGGCTGTTAAAGTAATATTTTTTTTTTAATATATTTTTATTAAGACTCAGGATCTGAAGTGCTTCTTCCTAACCGTAAGAGCTTGGAACACGTTTTGTGTTTTTTTGTTTGTTTTGTTTAGTTACAATTCAATTTGCATATAACCCAATTACTGTATTTTTTTAAAAAATGTAAACACCACCAACAAAATCTCATTACTTAAATCATCATGAAATGAAGAGTTGGCAGCATAGCAGCAAACAAGAGATAGATGTGTACATTCAGAAATCTCACTAGGTGCACAAGAACATATAAACTAGCTTTTAGGAGGGTAATTTATGTGTGGAAGTACCCATTTGTCATATATAATCATCAAACAGGAGGACTATGGAAATACCTTTTTGTAAGATGCATATTTCAGACTTCAAAACAATTTTCCTTTTTTTATTTTTTTTTATTTTTTTTTATTTCCCTTTGTTGGCAGTATCAGCTCAGTTTGAAGGACTTCCCTTATACCATCTCTTAATTACAAACCATCATTCATACCATCATACAAACCAACCTGTTTTGTATCACCTTTTTTGAAAGAGAGAGAGAGAGGGAGAGAGAGAGAGAGGGAGAGAGAGAGAGGAGGAGATGTGACGAAACAAGTTTTCTAAGTGTTTATCACGCAAAACTTTAACTGAAATTAAAAAGAACTAGAGTACCCATCACCTGAAGATAAGACTATCTGAAGAAGAAAGAAATAAAACTGACTCATAAAACAAATCAACAAGAAAGGCTTTATGGAGTAGGTACAATGGTCAAAAGAATGGAGTTACTTGGTTAACAGATATTAACGACTTCTTGAGATCTTCAAGATAATTTCCAGCTTCATTTTGTCTTCTAAATCAGTTAACACATTGAAATAATTTAATGAATAATGGATAACTGAGACTTTGAAAGTCAGATCCTAGGGGCTTTTAAGTGTGTGCTTAAGTGTATATCTCAGAATAATTCCATGAGATGCAACAGGAGAATTCACCATGCACTGGACATAGTCATATAGCCGCAAGTTTTCTCTTTTCTGTTAGCTTCTTTGATTAAAGTTTGTGTCTCTCTTCTTCCTGGCCAAAGAATTACTTGTTACATCTCTCTCTCATGACTCCATCAGAGTGTTAGGGGTCAGGATGAGATGAATAGTTGCCTATAGCACTGTTTATGAAATAGCACATAGCAGCTCAAGATGTTGTCATCCAACGTGCAAGTCATTTCCTGTTTTCTTGTCTTCCAATAGCAGTCATTTGGCAGATAGGAAAGACAGTAGACATTTGAATATCAGAGATCCAAGCCAAAATATCTGGCCATGAAGCAATTGAATGACTGGAAGACAAAGATAATTTTCTTATTATTAATCCTAACAGTTTAGCTCAGAGTACTTGCACATCTCCAGTACGCGCTCAGTTTCATTGAATTTTTTTTTCTTCTTTCTGATATGTGGTTATTTAATCTTCTGCCAACACCATCAACTGAGCAGATTTTTCCCAGCTATGCCCATGAAGCTTTTGTACTATTGATGTTTTCACAGTGAACAGTGTATGTGTGTCAAATTATAGCTATTGATCTATGTTTGTTTCTTAATGTGTATAGTTGTTTAGGTAGCATTATAGCTTGTCTGATTGTGGTTATACAAATAGAAGAAGGAATGTAAAGAAGAAAAAAAACCTGCCATTTTTATTTCTTTTATGAATTTCATTGTTGAAGGTAGGCTGTTTATTTCAACTGAAAATATACTGAAATCGATGTTTCTTTAGATATGAGTTACCTTTTTTTTTCTCCTTCTTAGTAAAAAATGGCAATAATAGGGCATACAATCTTAGCAGAAAAATAAAACCAAACCAAACAAAGATTCATTTATTTATCTATGAATCTTCTTATAACTATTTTGTGTCACATTTCCTTTTGTCTTAGATGTTGCTGTTCAAGCTGTCCCAATAAAATTCCACCTCTTAAATGGATACTGTCAACCAATTAACAAAAAAATAAAATAAAAAACCCTAATCCTCATGAGTGACGCCCTTATCAGTAGTGTGAAAAGCAAATATTTTTCTACCAGTTTAGGTTTTGTCTTTGTTTCTTCCATTTTGCAGCTATTATTTCTCTTGTGCAACATATGGCTAGAAAGAAATGAGGGTGGGCAACTCGATTCAGTGGTTAGAACAGTGGAGTGGGAACTTGAGGAAATGGCATTGTTTTCCCACTTCTGTGATGATTTCATGTGTCAGCTTTGACAAGACTTGTCACCTTGCTATAAATTCAGTTGTCTTCTGTTTTTATATTTTCTTTGTGTGTTACAAATGGTAGAAGATAAGCTTTCTTTTGGTAAAGCACGTGTAACTTTATGTAAGACAAAGGAAAAATAATAACAATAGCAATAATAATAACAATAGCAATAACAATAGCAATAATAATAATAATAGCAATAATAATAACAGCAATAATAATAGCAATAATAATAGCAATAATAATAATGATGATGATGATGATTATGATAATAATAATAATAATAATAATAATATATCTCAACACACCCCAGCAATGCATCAGCACCTTACAGTGTTGAGTCAAAAATCATAGAATCATAGAATCATAGAATCTTCATGGTTGGAAAGGACCTTTCCTTTCCAAGGAAAGATCATCAAGTCCAACCATACACACACACACAAAAAAAACCCCTACAATCTCTGTCACTAGAGTATGCCAAATCTAGACGTTTCTTAAATACCCCTAGGGATGGTTACTCAACCACCTCCCTGGGCAGGCTGTTCCAGTGCCTGACCACTCTCTCAGTAAAGTAATTCTTCCTAATATCTGATCTAAACATCCCCTGCCGCAACTTCAGACCATTTCCTCTGGTCCTGTCATCATTCACCTGGGAGAAGAGGCCAACACCCACCTCTCTACACCCTCCTTTCAGGTAGTTGTAGAGGGCAATGAGGTCTCCCCTCAGCCTCCTCTTCTCCAAACTAAACATACCCAGTTCCCTCAGCCTCTCCTCATATCGCTTGGTCTCCAGACCCCTCACCAGCTTGGTAGCTCTCCCCTGGACCCGCTCCAGCACCTCAATGTCCCTCTTGTACAGAGGGGCCCAGAACTGAACACAGCACTTGAGGTGAGGCCTCATCAGTGCCGACTACAGAGGCACGATCACTTCCCTGCTCCTGCTGGCCACGCTATTCCTGATACAAGCCAGAATGCTGTTGGCCTTCTTGGCCACTTGGGCACACTGCTGGCTCATGTCAAGCTGGTTGTCCACCAGCACCCCCAGGTCCTTTTCTGCTGGGCAGCTTTCTAGCCACTCTTCCCCAAGCCTGTAGCGTTGCTTGGGGTTGTTGTGATGGAAATGCAGGACCCGGCACTTGGCCTTATTAAACCTCATATAGTTGGCCTTGACCCATCTATCCAGCCTGTCCAAGGCCCTCGGTAGAGCGTTTTTACCCTCAAGCAGATTAACACTCCCACCTAATTTGGTGTCATCTGCAAACTTACTAAGGGTGCACTCAATCCCCTCATCCAGATCGTTGATAGTAACAAAATGAGCTTCTGTAACCACCTGGCAGAGCACGTGATCAGATACTACAGCTTATGGGGTGAATCTTGTCTCTTTTCTTAAGCTAACCCCTTTTTCTTACTCTTTCTCAAAACCAACCAACTAAACAAGTTCCCAGACAATAGCTAATTATATTTTGGATGACTTGTGGGTTTTGGGTTTTGTTTAAAAAAAAAAAAAAAAAACAAAACAGCTAGTTCTATAGCTAGAGGAGGTCTTTTTTCGCCCAGTTTATAAATCTTCCAAGAGTTTCCTGATCTTTATGGTCCTTACATTTCTGAACTATGGCAAGGGACCCAATTAATGACAGTTGTGTTGATGTCTTGAGTGATGTTAATTTTCTTCTAGGAGGCCACTGAAATCATGTTTAAACTAAGTTTTATTTTTTTAAAAGCTCAAAAACAAGCTAATATAAAAGTCCAGCAGAAAGGGAACTTACAAACAGAACCTGGCTGAGTGAATAAAATCTGTTTTCTAATGTCTGGTATTCTGTCTTTCATGAAGAGGAACTACCAAAGCTTTTGTGAAAATAGAGCCCTGTACATGCTCTATGATATTGCAGAAAACATTTCTACACCCTCAGCATTCTACTTCCTGTCCAAAATTCATGATGGAAATTATTAAACTTCATTTGAGAAAGAAGTGTGTTTTATTTTGCCAGTGGTGTCTGGGATGATCACTTCTAAACTGACATTGTGTGACAATATGCTTTCAGCAAATAAATATGCATTGCTCAGATAGCATTTGGAATACCTTTCTGATGAAAGTAAAATGATGAAACCAAAGGGCTATGTAGATATAAAAGACCTGCAGAACAGAGAGAGCACGTGTGCACTCTAGCAATAAAAACTAACCTTAATGACAAGAAGTAATAGCACATGTCCAATATCCTCTAACACAAGACTTCAAACACTGCACAATCCAATCGAGGCCTAAATCCACAAAGAGAGGAGAAATAACAACTTCTGCTTGAAGCTGCTTCCCCTCTGACTCTGTGTTTGCCACTTACCTTTTCTACAGGCTCTTAAAGGAGCTATGCCCATGGATTTTTTAAAATTTTTTTTTTTAGGTAAAAGGGAGTTGAACTCTGAGAGTGTTGATAGCCTGAAAATGACCATTTTTTACAGAGTGATAAAGACTGGTTTTCCGTTAAATATCTTTTTCTCTCTCCTTTTTCCTTGTTTTTGCATTTGTTTTTTTGTTAGTTTATTTATTTTTTTTTTTCTTTTTCATGGAGGTAACACATCCTCCTGACTTTATTATGAACTATTATTGCCTTGGCTGTTATAGAAACTGTATTCACATAGACTTATTTTCTATATCAATAGTGGAAGTGTATGCATCTTGGTTTTCCTCTTTTTACTGTCCCTGTACTGGTGTAACTTCTTATGTTTTATATTTAAGTGTCTAATCTCCCTAATAAATATATTCTTTAAAAAAAAAAAAAAAAAAAAAAAAACAAAACCAGAGAAAATAAATCCCTCCTTTCAACTTAGAGGCAATTATTGTTAACCAGACAGAATTCAAATACCTTTAATCTAGTAGCATTGCCTTTATTTCTAAGAAATAAAATGAGCACATTCCTCATTGGAGTTATCTAGTATGCAACTTCATTGAGATTATCTAGACACAACAAAAAACATAAAGCAACATAGTGGCTGCTTTAAAGAAAGTCTTTCCTATTTACCAGTGCTGAAGTTATGCTGTCAGGTTCTCACCTTCCAACACGGAAAAATCTGTGTACCTTAAAAAAAAAAAAGGTGAGAAATAGCTCCTTAAAATACCAAACCCTGAAAAAAAAACATCCTGAATTCAATGATTAAACCTTGCTTTGATCCTCCCTCATGCCTCATGTTCCTGTTCAAATCAGCTGACATTTTCTAAAGGACTGAGGTATGACCTCACCTTTCTCCCTTAGTAGTGTTTCTATTTGTCCTTTTTCATTTTTTTCCTTTTTTGCTTTTCCTTTTTCCTTTTCCCTTCCCTCCCCTTCATATTCCAGCCTGTAGCAAGGTCACAATGAGAAGAGAAATTGTTTAGGAGCCAAATATCTGCCACAAAGGAAAAGGAACTGTTTGTCTTTGGAGATGACAGATTGAAGGGGTATAAGAAGGGTACATAAGTCATGATAGTGATGAAGAAAAACATGATAGAAATTAAAACAGGCAGAAAACATTCCAAGTGCAGAAATAACAAAAACAAAAAAAAACCACAAAAAAAAAAACAAAAAAAAAACAAACAAACAAACAAAAAAAAGACCCCAAACCCCCAAACCAATAAAAACCCAGGCTCCTACTTGAATCAAATATGATGGTTTCATTATTTCAGGCTTTTGTAATGCACATATTTATATATCCCTTCCGCCAGGGTTGAAAATGAGGTGTATCAATGTAGACAAAAACTGTAATAATCTACTGCTGTGCTCATAGTGAAGATGTGACTCAAGCCAACTACTTGCTCAGTTTTTATTAAAGAAATACTTAAGAAATTAACCAGGTGTCTGTTGCTACAAATTAACCACAATTTTTCTTTTTATGAATAAAACAATACAAACTAAGCTAAAATTCCCTTTGCTTTTCATGTTTCAAAATATACACTTCAATTTATCTTCTTCATTTAAGTGTTGTAGCACAGGAAACTGGTTTTAAGAAAGTTTCCTGAGGATCTCAAGGGTAGTTAGAAGTCTGAAAAACTAGACAAGTGTGGAAAAAGACAAAGACTGTTTAGTCAAAGAAAGAGAAGGATGAGGACTATTTCAGCCATTTTGAAAGCAGTGCCACAGAGGAAGGGAATTCTGCATTGTGGTAAGGGCAAATATATTTGATAACTGAAAGAAGATGTAGCAAAAGCAGCAGAAAGGAGTTTCTAATGGTGAAGACAGGGAAACATTGGCAGTGATGGCTTTTATGAAGAGACTGGACTTGTGTCATTGGCAGCAGGGAGAAATTCCTCCCATCTCAAGGTACAGTGATCAGGTAGACTCTCTAAGTCCCTTTTACCCTGTATCTTGGGGATTGTGTTTTGTTAGGACTTTTTTGATTTTTTTTTTTTTCCTATAATTTACATCATTTTCTCATGCCTTGTATATAAAGATGAAAATACAGAAAGCTGCTGTATTTGCCAGGAAAGATTACAATACCATAAGCAGGTCTGTGTTAGAAATATACAATAAGCTTATACTTAAGTCCAGAACTGTTTTTTCAGAACAATTTGGACATTCTCTTTGTCACAAAATCTAATGAAAATGCATGTTGTAAGTATTGGTTTGAATACTTAAATTTGAATTTATATATGATTTCAAGTGCCCATCTCAGTACTGCATTAACCAAGCAATTATTCAAGCACATCAAAGTAATGAGGGGGAAATATACATATTCACATGTATTATTTTTGCTGATAAACACATTGTCTGTATGTTGAATATCTATATTTATGTATTTGTCAAATCAAAAAGAATGATCACATTACATATTGGAACCCAGAAAATTACTAAATAAAATTACCAATGAGTTTAAAATCAGGATTCTGGATCTGAAACAGTGAGAATTTGATATCCAGATCAATGTCCAAATAGTTTTCAGTTCCTCTCTAGTTAAAACATTTAGAAAAAAATGATTATTTACAGTATGGCAGAAGCCATTTCCTTGAGAAAGAGAAAATTATATTGCCTTACAAGGAAGTCCTTCCCACCACCCAAGTCCAGCTTCAGAGGGGACTCTTCCATTCCCTCCTCAGATGAAGAGTTAGCCACATCCCTTATTGTGGTTTAAAAATCTTAAAAGAAATTGTGTAAACACTTTCCAGCCCCATGCAGCTGGAGCCCTGAAGCACTGAGCTACAAGCAGTGGTGGAGTGCTGTGCTGTGTTTTTGCAAGTACAAGACA
This sequence comes from Alca torda, assembly GCA_008658365.1. Classification (NCBI taxonomy): domain Eukaryota; kingdom Metazoa; phylum Chordata; class Aves; order Charadriiformes; family Alcidae; genus Alca; species Alca torda. The sequence goes on from CM018101.1 coordinate 8,160,056, forward strand.
GAAAATCTATGTAATTACCTCTGAAGCAGAAGAAGCTGTGCAGCCTGACAGAACAGCATGTGTAGGAAGCACTTTGTCAGGTCTCTGCTGACTAATTTCCCACTCTACACGGGTTGGTTTTTTTTTTTTTTTTTTTTTTTTTTTGTTCCCCTTGTAGTCTTTCAGGATTAACCCTCTCTATGCCAATATTCTCTCGGTCTACCCCAGTGTGAAAGTACACAAGTGGATTCAGTGAAGAAATGGAGGCTGATGTACCTAGCTCAGTGAGTGCTTGCCATGTAAATAAAGGGCCATGAAGACAGCTAACTGAAAAGAGAGGGAAGAAAGGGAACACAATGATTGAAGGAGGGATTTGCTTGTCTGAACAACTCATGCAGCTTTCTCTCTTTCATTACGAGTTTTGATATGAAGATGTTAAAGCATTGCTTGTTCATGCAGAACTCAACTCACCTTGAACAAACAAAAGTTTCCTGGGTCTCAGTCATTAAGTGACACTGGAAAATCTATACCCTCATTTCCGAGGATTTAGGAGCATAAGCAACAAAGCTTGAACAAATCTTCTCAACTCTTTAGTCCCGTTCCCTGCTATTGCAGGTCATAATAATTTGTAGTCTTTTCCATGAACATATTAAGTTCCATCTTCAAATGGATTTCTGTTCCACTGTTTTGTTTGGAAACTGTAGAAACAGTAGAAAGTGTATGACCCAGTAGTTTCGAACTCTTTTCCCATTTCCAGCCTGGAGGTACTTGAGGTTTTGTATACGGCTTGGTCCTTTGTCTATAAAAGTTTTGAATGTCACAAGCGAGAAAGTTGTTTTGTTTGAGTAATGTGGTGGGGGACTCTATGGAAATAGAGAAGTAAAACCATCCATCAAGTATAGGTTAGCTTACCCCAAAGACTCTACATCGTCACTTAGTTTCCATTGGGACCCTGGGTTCAGACCTGGATTCATAGAATTTGAGGCTAGAAAAGGTCACTTTAATCTCCATTCTGACCTCCTGCAGAACACAGGCTGTAGATCAATCGCTGGGTCCTGAACAAACCCCGTGCCGTGTAATCACTTACTGAATTCAGTGACACTAAACACAGCCTCTTTTTCTTTTGCTCAGTCTAGCAACTTGCACTAAATTATAGCTCTTCTCTCTTTCCAAGTTGTTTTCTTTTTTTTTTTTTTTTTCTTCTAGCATATGTCTGAGAACATTTCCTTGTATAATCCGTGTGATTCCTTAAAATGAAACCCTCCATTTCCATTCTCACTGGACATCTGAGCCAGATCACATTCAAAATCAGAAATTTTTCCAGTGGAAAAAAATACTGTGTGTATTTTTCCCCATTTATTTATTTATCTCTAGGGGTTGAGGAAAAAAAATCTTAAAAGTCTGACTCAACTGGAGAAAGGATTATTTTGTATTAATCCTTCTATGCTGTCTACAAATTTATTTATATCATAACCCTGCCTGCACTAAGTGACTCAATACACTGACTTGTGTTTAATAAAAGAGATGATCCAATAATCACCTTCTATTGTTTTTCTCTCCCTCCCTCTCTCCCTCCCTCTCTCCCTCCCTCTCTCCCTTCCTTCCTTCCTTCCTTCCTTCCTTCCTTCCTTCCTTCCTTCCTTCCTTCCTTCCTTCCTTCCTTCCTTCCTTCCTTCCTTCCCTCCTTCCCTCCTTCCTTCCTTCCTTCCTTCCTTCCTTCCTTCCTTCCTTCCTTCCTTCCTTCCTTCCTTCCTTCCTTCCTTCCTTCCTTCCTTCCTTCCTTCCTTCCTTCCTTCCTTCCTTCCTTCCTCCCTCCCTCCCTCCCTCCCTCCCTTCCTTCCTTCCTTCCTTCCTTCCTTCCTTCCTTCCTTCCTTCCTTCCTTCCTCCCTTCCTTCCTTCCTTCCTTCCTCCCTGAGATGATTCTAAACTGAGATGATTCTAGGCAGTCCAGGCACACGTACCTCATTAGATTCATCATGGAAACTCATTTCAGGAAAGGACCCCTAGCAATATTAGATATCTTTACTTAAACTTTACACTAGCTTGTGCCTCTCAATTCAGCTAAAGCTGTGTTTTGTTTCTGGGGCCAGCAATACTGTACAACTTGAAAAGATGTGAACAAATTCAATCAGAGGCGAAGAAAAGATCTCTGACACATACCTGCTATGTGAACCTGATTCCTGAAGGAAATAAGGCATTTGCAATCACGTTTCTCTGTCTGTGTATCTGCATCTGTATGACTGTCATCCTGCTATTCCTTTCTAGCAGCTTTGAACTGATATTTGAATTTTGCCTAAATTTAATAAAAGGCAGTGGTCTTGTGTATTTTCATGACATGATTTTTATTGGACCTCAGAAAGTATCCTTAATAAGAAAGTTCAAAAGTGAAAGTGAAGTGACAAAAGTTAGCAGTCAGAATTTGCACATTATTAGATATCAGAGAAATCAATCTCAAGATTAACAAACATAGGAAATGAGGCTTCATTTACTCTGCTATTCAGGGGACAACCTGCTTTTCCCAAAAGCCCAAAAGGACATAGAATATTATGATTTTAATGTGTTGTGTGCAGTTAAGGAGCAAGATACAATTTTTTTTATAGAACTTGTTTTCTCAAACTATATTATAACTTTTATTTAATCTCTTATTTTTCCTTTGAAGTGGCTCAGTAATTTTTACTTCATTTTCTCAGCAAGAACCATCTAGAGGAGGCAGATGAGGAATATGGAATCTTGAGTATTTGGAATCCATGGAAGAGTTTACCTGGTAACGCCTTTTAACTTCAAACTAAGAACCATTGAAGATGAACATGTATGTTACTCAAGAATAAAACTCCTTCCTTTGGGTCTGGTGTCTCACATACTTTCTTATTTGTGCATCTCAGGGAAAGAAATATTGACTGGTCTCATATTGACTGGTCTAGTATCAGGAGTTGGAAGGCCAAATGATGTATATATAGTATACATAAACTGTCAATGCAAGTAAACCCTGTCTTAGCAAACATTTCTGTATGCAGAAGAGCGCATGTCAGCTACTAAAGTTCATTGGCTGTGTAGCCATTAGTGAGTCAAATGGTCAGCTTGAAGAGGGCAAACATATACCATACCTTATCTTGTGTCTTATAGCAGGAATGGGTTTCATAGATACCTGCATCACAGAGATCTAAAATTATGTGATGAGTCCCACTGCTGGTGTCCTGTCCATAAATTAATTTTATGTGCCCTCTTGACAGAGTCATGGGAGTCTAGGTGGGAAATAAAAGGACATTTTATTGTGCTATAATCTTATATGTCAGCAAATAAACTGGGAGATCAGTGAAGATCATGGAGTTTGGAAAACTTTCGTCATGCAGATACTTAATGTAGGTTTCTTAATTTGGAGCTGAATCCCACTCAAAATGTTCACATAGATAACTACTTTTACAACCGTGGATGTGTATGGACTTGTTGAACATTGCCCATATAAACCAACCACATGGATGGTTAGATTATAGTCAGCTCCCCTCTGGAGCTCTATAGCCATGAATTTGTGTTTTTGTGCAAGAACTAATGAGCCCTGTTGAACATGGATGGAGGAGCTCCTGCCTTCCCTCAAGCATTTACAACAGTAAATTTAATAGAGCCACAGCACAGAGCCCAGATTCTGCATCTTCTATGCTATTACCTCGTACACTTTGTTATCGCAATTTTCATCAGTTAATTTTCTCCCCAAAAAACCTTTGCTTCTGTTCATTTAGCTGCAAACTGCCAAGCACCCACTTTGAAAATAGTTTCTTTCTAGTTTATTAAAACAGGGATATTACTAAAAATAATAATTAAAAAAAAAAAAAAAAGGAAAAAAGGAAAAGAGAAACACCAGGACTGGATTTGTTTGTTTCACATTCTTCTCAGAGCTTCTATTACAATTTATAAACATGTTGCCCTAAAGCCCTTGGTAAGATGGACATTTAGCTATAAATAGGTACCTCATGCAACAGTGATGCAGTGGCAGCAGCGGGACAGGAAATTGGGTGTGCACAATTAATTTTTAAAGTATATAATTGGGACACAGAACTTATTGTTAAATGCAGCCAATAAAGAGTAACTCATACTTGCAAAATGGGTGTAATCTTTACTTCCTTCCATTATCAAGGACAGTTACTAATTTTACTGATGGTTTTTTATCAGTCCATAGCTTCTGTCATCAGCTGCCTGCGCTTTATTTATATGCCCTCCTTTTATTACTGTACACACTCCAGTATTTGTGGCCTTGCTCTTTCCAGTAATGTCTGCCTTGTGCAGTGAACCTCCCAAACATGTTGCTTTTACCCTTGTCCCATGGAAGGAGCTTTTACTTTCCTCTAAGAAGAATCACTTTTTTTGCAAAGCAAAGAGGTCCCAGCACCAGCAGTCCTGGTTCATCCTCTTTCCAGTCCAAAGAGATATCAAGCTGTTCCTAAAATCAGTTTGTCTTCACTCAGAAGCCTTTGATTTCTGTCTTCCACATCAAGGGTCAATAATGTTTTTTTCATAGCAGGGAATAAAATCCTGTTTATTGATAACAGATAATGGGGTTCCAGGCATCCTCTGGAGTTTGATATGCTTTCAGAGATATTAACATGTATCTGATGTTGGAAGGCCTTGAATTCCTGATAACATATTTAATTCAGATAAGTGTACAAAAGTTTAAAAGGTTGCTCACTCTTTGGCTGTGTGGTTAGAGTCTCAGGTGATGTGAATCACCATTGTGCTTCTTATCAGTTGAGAATTTAGGATTTGGTCTACTAAATATAACTTAAAAGTTTCTATCCACACAGGTACACCTCTTACCAAGTACTTCCAAGGTTTGGTTCACTCTGATTCCAGTCAACTGGGAAATGTTATTTTGTGCTTTTGTTGTCAAGAAACAAAGAAACATAATTAAATAAATCAAATGGAAGATGAGGAGGAAGGGGGGAGTGAAAAGTCTTAAAAAAATTTCAGAGAAGAAAATCATTGAGAAAAATTTATCAAATGAAAATTTGTGGAATAATGTTGTTACTTTTGTTAAAATCTGTTACCTTTGTTAGTTCATAAATATGTCATTTTGCTTCAAGTGAGAAGCATGTTTCTGTTGGTTTAGATTTGTTGGTTTGTACTTATATTGAGGTTCTCTTACTCTGTTGAGGTTCTCTCACTGTGTTGAGGTTTTCAGGCACTGACATATTTGTGATGATTGAGCATAGTCTCTCTTTGTGAAATCATTGTGGTGTCTCTGAATATATTTATCCATCAATTTACATAAAGCATTTTCCATAAATAATTTTCAAACTAATATAGGAAGTTATAACATTTGCAAAACCTGTGTTTGACTTGTTGTTTTTATTTTTTTCACTTTATTTTCCTTCTTACCGATCATCTCTAGTCATTGTTAATTGTTTCATAATAGGAAAATAAGCTGCTCTTACTTCCAGTACTATGGAACATGAAATTCTCTGTCTCCTCTTTTCACCCATGTCCTGTGACAGTTGTGCGTTTATCACAGGTCATGATCTTTTGTAGTCAGTTATCCTGTTAAGATTTTATTACAGGTTCATTTTGGTTTTTGTTCTGTTTGGGTTTTTTTTTTTTGTTTGTTTGTTTGTTTTTTTTTTTTAATTTGGTAATACAAACCCCAGATTATAGAACATCATATGATTTTCTTGTTAATGTAGAATTCAAGACATTGACTTAATCTCATCCAAATACCTCCCTCAGAATTAGAAATTTAAGCTTGACTAGTTTTAAGAGTAAGTGATAAGCCCTTCCAAGGGCTGTTTTCTGCATCCTATAACCTGTGCTGAAGGTATGCAGAATGATGACCTTCTGGAGGAATTTCTCTCTCCTCACTGGCTAAGGAGGACAATGTTACACTTAACTTTGGCAGTTCAGTTCAATATAGCATTAGATAACTAAGCATAAAGTTAAGTATCTAAACTTTGATGTCTGCTTTCACATGCCAATTTACTGAGTGGTGCTAGGAAGGAGCTTGCTCCTGTTTGCAGACTGGTGGCGTAGGGAAGAATTGCGGATTGATCAGCAGGATAATAACCCTGCATAAAGACTCAGAATAGGCAGGCCTGCCTCTGGGACAACAGATCTGCAGTGCCAAGCCTGGCTCAGCACTCTTTTTCAATGGCACACTCTGTGCCAAAGCTAAGGGCTGAAGTGGTGGCATTGCACAATTTCGCTTTAAGTTATTGGTGGCGTGTTTATATTTTATCCCTGCTAATGTCCTCCACCCCTAAACCCAAAGGCTCAGGGCATCAAAATGCTGAGATTATTGAAGTCAGTACATTCTCTTTGCCTCTCAGACTGAATAGTTTTGCTACCCACCTCAGCCTGAAAATACAAAATAGCACAGGAAACTGTGAAAGAAAAGTGCAAAGTTAACACATTGGGACAATGGAATGAATCCCATTAACCACTAACGAGGATGTGGGAAGGTGAAGAGGATTTGTTTTGGTTTTTTTTTTTTTTCCTTCCCCTTTTTAATAAAACTCCGTTCCAATAGCTAGGGAGAAATGCACTATATAAGTGTTGGAAGAAATTACTATACAGTAGTAATAGCAAATCATACTGTACGTTCTGTAGGCTTGACATTTTTATAGCTGAATATAAAGACTAAGAGTCCAGTTTAATTCTCATTCACTTTGATGCAAATACAGAATAATTCTATTGTATCCCAAACACTGATCGGCATGCAACTATCCTTTTTTTTTTTTTTTTTTTTTTTTTTTTTTTTTTTTTTTTTTTTTTTTTTTTTGAATTGCTAAAGTGGGAATCATATCTGAGCAAAATACCCTGCAACTTTCTCATCATAATTCCTTTGTCCTCCTGTTAAGAAGATTTTAAGGGGAAGAGTTCCCTGTCTATAATATCTACCAAAGTACTCAGGACACAGATTGATTAGAAAGAAGAAACAAATATTGATTACCTGCATGATTGCACTGCTCAAGCTGAGATTCAGAAAACAGCTAATTTTTTCAGGACCAAATTTTTGTCAGATAACTAACTCACTGAAGAGCCTGTTTTACAGATTGAGCAAATCAGGTTATTTTTAAAGAAATCATTTAATTTAGTTATGAATTATGATTCTTTTCAGAAGAAACCAATTTCTTGCTTTCTTGAGTTTTTTTTCCCAGTGTGTGTTGGAGGAAACGGAACTGAAATTGCAAGAACATATTTCGACATATTTTCTAAAATGAAACCTGCAGTATTTTTATTTAAATATATTCCTTTGTTTAGGAGTAAGCATGCATATATAATTTGTTCAGTATAAAAAGAAGTGAAAAAAATATTTAAAAAAAAAATCTATCGGAAAGCTTTTTATTTTTATTTTTTTTTTATTTTTTCCATACTATTTTTCCTTTTCCATTTTTAGGTTTTGATTTCTCCTGATGCTTGGAATAAATTTCTCTTTCAAAATATTAGAAATCCTTACTAGATGGATAAACCAAGTGTTCGTCCAGTTCTACTTACAGACCCCACTCTCTGGCGACCTACATAGGACTTGCATTGTTATATCCCCAGCAGCGTAACACTAGGTCATGAAGTAACAAATCAGGTGTTTAGCTTTGGCTGTTGCTGGTTAAATCGCTGCTGTACCAACCAAGAGGGCGGCCACCACACACTGTTCACAGGAGGCTTATTGAATGAATTAACATAGTCCTTGGAATAATGATCTTATAACAAGCATGACATCATCTCATTAGTATGATCACTTTCATGCTAAGTGTGATACCTATTACTGTGTTTCCTTGAGGAAAAGAAAATACGATATGTTTGGCAGTGTAGCCGAAACATATCTATTTCTTTTATTTTCTAGGTGTTTCTTTACAAATTGCACCAACTAGAATATTTGAGAGGAAAAGGTAGTTCAATTTGTCTTCATTCATAAATGAACTGAGAAAGTATTTAACATAATATTTTGATGATTTTTTTCATAATCTCTTTATTTAATCTGCATAGTCATATAGAATTTGAGTGCTTGAATATCTGTATTATGATTTAAAGATTTTGTGTGTGTGAATAAGTCACAAATCAATCAAGCATCCAAGTCAATTTTATAATTATTACAGTGAGTAATTAGATGCATTTTTTTTTTTCATTTAGGCTTTGCATATGAACAGTTCACTTTAACGATTTGCTATTCATATTGTCTAGCATTCATCTAAGTCATGTGGTGAAATATTGTTAATTAATTTGACAATTGAACCCTTATCATTACAAAAAAAGGAATGAGCGTACGAATAGTAAGCTAGCAATGTATTGTCTGTACAAAATGTCGGACATGCTAAAATTTGTTCTGAAATTTGTGTTATTTTGTGAAAACTGGAGGTATTTGGGAGTTCTTCCCAAAGACACGGGCAACAGTGAATAGAATCCTAAAGAATTTTGACAATAGTTTTGGGCTTTTATTTGTTTTAGTGGATAATTAAAAGTAGTCTTCTAAACCCATGCTTAGGATCCTAAATGGCTTATTTACCAAAGGCTGGCCAAAAGCTGTCAATAATTTGAGTAAGAGATGCACTATTCTCGGGACTTCAGAAACTCAGTTCGCTTACTTTAGCACCTACTTAGGTGTGTTTGTGAGTTAGGCACACGTATTTCATGGAAAGCAAGCGGTACATGTTTCTGAAGTCACGTAAGGGTGACCTTCTTAAAGATGTTCAGGCATTGCTGCAGCATGAAATCCAGTATTATTTTCCCAGCATTTGGCTGCTTAAGCCTTGGAGTTACGCAGCAACAATCACATGCTACAACATCCCAGGAAAAGGATTGTTTTCCCAAGGACAGGGTTACACATATTGCAACATATGCCTTGCTGACATGACGTCAAAATTGTTTTCCAGGAAAGTATCTGAGCTACTTTACTTGTATCTTCGTTATGGAAATCATGACACCTCAGCTGACTGCCTGTATATCCACTGGAGTTTATGTAGTGCATGTCCACACAACAAAACACAACACTATGCGGATATTATGATTGACTGAGCCTCCAACCAGTAAATTCACAGTGTTCATTAACCTGGGTCCAGATTCTGTCTGTGTTATCACTGCACGAGTGCTTCCAGACCCGAGCTGCTCTTGTGAAGTTGGGAAATGTAACTGCTACACCTTCTGCATGCGCCCCAGACTCCCCTATATGCCTCCAGTTCCTACCCTATATTTAGGTGTGGACAAACCCTGAAGAAATTCAGAAATCGTAATCAATACCTTGAAATAAATGAGTTCACTGCCTGTATTTACAAGCAGGTATGAATCTTCTACTCTTTGATCTATTTTATTCAGGAACGAGGCAGTGTGTTATCTGTCTCACTAAGACATCTCTTCCTTTATTCCAGCCACTGCTCATTCCCTGCCTGATAATTAGAATTTCCCCTTAAAGACACTGAGATTGTCTTACAGAAACTAGATTTACATTGAGAAACATAACTGGGAAGAGAAGCTTTAAATGGAGCAAAACATATTTCTTCTTTTGCTTTATTGCAGGAGTTATTTGGAGCTGTACACAGCTGTTTTATCAATACAGCTGATGGTGGTAAAGTGCAAAGAAAATGAAATCAATGAAAATCTTCTTGATGGATTTAAGTTTCAAAGGGGCAACATAAAACAAATCTCAGCTTAACTTTTCTACACAGAACCAAAACCAGCAATATAGATCTTTAAATGTCCTGTTAGTAGTTATAATGTATGTAACTAATTTTCTTCTCACTTCTTGCTTCTTTCCAAATAACACTTTGGTAACACATAGAAGAGGACACAAATGCCTCAAGACACTCTTTTATAATGAGTTCCACAGTTCACTGTTTCCTAGGAAAAGGAGGTCTCAAGGTTTTTCAGATAAATTTGAGATCACTTTTTGTTTCTTAAAAGATTTAGTAAGAATAGTAAGTCCAGTTTACTCCAACAAATGTCAGGGTAAGGTATCTTTTTACAAAATTGGAAACAAATTCCATAAAGGAAAGAAACAGTAAAAGATACTTGCAAGGTCCTTTTGGAAACTGACCCAGTTCTTGTAAAAATCCATACATTTTCTTCCCTCCTCAGGATCTGGGTTGAGAGGTGATACAACCTTCCTTTGAATATTCCTCCTGAAAACTGACCTCCATTTGCAGAAAAATACCTAATCTTTTATCTCTGCTTTATTGACAAAATATATATAACTCAAAAACATCATTCAGGTAGTAACTGGTGTTATAATGATCTTATTTTGTGATATTTAACCGAGTACTTGTATCACACACCCATCTTGCATGCAGTATTATGCTAGCTTGCCTGAAAGAAGGATGTTTTTGAAGGGAAATACTGTTAGTTGATGTTGATGTTTGTGCAGTTTGGGTTTCATATGGTACCAGATTTAACACCCCTGAAATTTTAACAGCCATGAAAAGCTATCTGCAAAGCCGACCCTGATGGAGCTGTGATTCCCTACTCTTACAGAATTTCTGATATAGACATCTTTGCATACATCTCAGCACTCCATGGATCCTATACCTGAAGAAACAGTATTCATAAACCTTACTAACATTACTATAATAGTCTTGTTCTCAGTATTGTAAAGAGATTTAGGTCTCATATGATTAAAAATGGAATTTAGAATTATATTATTAGCCTGGATAAAATGTCTTTAGCTACTGTTATTTTTAGACAACAGAGTCATGCTTGAACAAAGAACGTAGGTCCCCTAATCTCTTGTATTAGTCTAAAAACTCAGTTTTTCCTTCATCGGCTAGTATCTATTATAGAGCTAGGTATTTGCTTCTGTGCCACCCAGAGTCACGTAAACCTAGCTCATCACCTAGCCCACATTACAGACCTGCAAGATGTGTAGAAAATCTTTATTTTATTCTTTCTAATAATCTAATGATTAAAATGTATGGAGAGGACATTGTTAAACTAAGCTCAAAACCTTATTTTTTCTAAAAAGTTTTGCCCTCCTATCTTCCATATTTCAGAGAAGTCCAGTACAATAGGCTAAAGGGTTTTCTGATGAAGGAAAAGGCTCTGCTACCTAAGCTGTTGTAGAAATTTAGAAATCATTACAACAAGGTAGTCTGTATTCTGGCGGTCAGGGAACACTTTTGATTGTAAAAGGTTGTTTCTCAGCTGTGAAGCCTGGGAAAAGCCAGTCTGCAACAGGCTCCTATCTTAAGGAAAGCATCTTAAATCACCAAACCAATTCAAGATAAATTTCATTTCTCATCTGCACAAAATTCTGAGTGAGGAAAAAGGTATAGAGGTGAATGAGCAGTTAGGAAAGATCATGTAGATTCTCATTATGCTGTCCATTTTCAGCCGGAACTAAAAGTTCTCATTTTAAGCTGATTTCCCTTTACCACGTAACTTTTCACTTTGACAGATGATCCCATGTGTCATAACTCTAGGGAAAAAAAAAAAAAAAATAAAAAAATAAAAACCTCTTACAAGCTAAGATAAACTTCTTTGCACAGGGTCTTGTAAGATTTCTGCACCAATTTTGAGATGATGATCCACTTTTTCAAAGCAACTTTGCAGAAAGATCAAAATGTTACAATTCATTGGCTGAAATGTGGTTGCCAGAAAAAAAAAAAAAAAAAAAAAGAAAAAAAAGCAAGCAAGCAAAAAGCCCTCAGATTCTTTCACAAAACTAGCTTAAGGAGTTGATTAACTGCAATTGAATCAATAAAGAATTCCACATAAGTATGTTTAAATCCCTTAGGAAACAGCAAAGGGTTTTAAGGATATACTTATTTGAAAAACATTAAAGAGGGTATATATTTTTTTGCCTAACCTTAGACATCTCCAGGCTAAACTAAGTTAGTTGTCTAAGAAACTTCTGTAGACAGTCAAGGGCGATGTGCTTAAGAACATGTTTCATATTATGTAGCATAACCATGTAGCTTTGAAGGTGATAAAATACTCCATGGAGAGCTGTTTCTCTCTATTGACCAGAAAAAGATACAAGACCTTGAACTTTGAGAATGTCCCTAACTTGCAGATACCTAAAGTTAGGTCCACCCTGGCATTTTTCATTCAGCACCTGAAAGCTGCTTGTGTTTACACCACCAAAAATTAAAATGCTTCATTCATGTGCTTAAATACTCTTTCAGGAGACTAATCAAGAACCTAGCTGTAAAGGATTTAGAACTATTGAGCTATTTAGTCTCAATCAAAACCAAGCTCAGAATCTGTCAAGATTCAGCCACTATTTCCTTCAAATTATTTACCTTTTTTTTTTCACTTTCTTAAGAATAGTTGATCTCTCAGGCACAGATTTGTTCTTTGTGAATCCATTTATAAGGAGATCTTAGTCTAAAAAAAATCTTAGTATTTCTTTTTTGCTAATGGAGGATTTATTTTTATTTTTTTGTGAAAAAGCAGAAGTTACTTTTTTTCCCCCTTTTCTTCATTTTTGTCTTGTAACATTTTGTCTGGAAAAAAATTAAAGGTACAGGTTAAAACGAACAGAAATCATAAACAAGAGGAAATGTCCTGTTATTGTCTCAGGAGTGGGGAGAGGAGGGCATATAAGAACTGATCAAGATTTTAATAAATCACAGTAGATCAACAGGTATCTGTATTTTTTGGCATATTATGTATATCTATATTTTTTCTTCTCACCTATAACTGACAAATGAATATCTTGTACTTGTAGGGCAGGAAAAAGCACCGGAATGCAATTATGAAAACCACAGTGTTTTTCAAAACGTCTATTGTCTAACATATGGTCTTTAATCTAAAGATAATCTGTCCCTTATTATTTTTGTCTAGAATCTAAGTAGAAACTTGTAAAGGTTTTTCTTGTACTGTATCAAGCTGCTTTTGAAAACTGCAGTTTATTACTTTGCTCATAAAACCAAGACAGCAAAACATATTTTATTAGGCAAACTGCACCACTAATTTAACAGCAGTGGAAACATACTTTATTAATTTTATAAGGATTAACATAGAGAAAAAAGGCACTGACCATATTTTAAAATCATTATACAAAACATGTTGTTGACATTCTGGAGATAAGGTCCCCACTAATCAACAATAGATCTCTTCTGACTGTTAAGAGCTGTGGAAAAATTGTTCTGATTAATCTGTGGTGCAGTTCTGAGAAGTGGGTGGGATTAGATTAGTGGCAATGTGGATGTAACTGGCTACCGGTGCAATAGTTATGATTTAAACATTTCACAGAATTCAAGGCTAGTCAGTTACCTCCAGTAGTTGAATGTACTGAATGCACGCAGGTGGACCACAGAATTTCCCTCAACAAGCCAGTTACTGAAGGACCCAGGCTCTTTCCAAGACAAATGTTCACTGGTCTTAAAAAAACATCAGCAAAGTTGAACTGTGGAACCAGAAAGTGACAGCTCCTGGAAGTCTTAATTATAACTAAATTATATGAAGAAACTGTACATTGTCAAAAATATTTATGAAGTTGCAGTGGTTTGTATTTAAGATGGTTCCATCTCAACTAGAAAAGGTCTTGAAGGAGGTTTGAATTCCTGACGTTTCTGGTTACATCCTTGAGGAAGAGACAGTTTACTCAGATTGAAAATATAGAAGGGTCAAGAAGAGGCAGCATGATTCCATGAAGATCGTTGTAATTGATCTGACTTTCTGATAGTTGTGATATAACTCTTTCCACAGCGGATTTTTTAACCTGTTTTGTTGTCTGTTTTTTAATTGTGATTTGTACTGAATTATGATTTATTGCTCCATTTCACAATTTTTCTGGTAAAGACATAAGTAAAAGTTGACCTAACTGTACTCTACAACTTCTTGATGGGCAGTAACAAAGATGAAAAGTCTAAACTTTTTTCTAGCAGGTGGTATATCAAGGGACAATGACTTGTGGTTTGGGATGTTCAGAACAGACATTAGGAAAAAACTTTCTCATCAGACCGGGGATGCAGTATTGGAACATGTCACCCAGGGATACTATGCAGTCTCCCCCATTGGAAACTTTCCAGACGTGGCTAATCATAGCCCCAGTTGCTCTGACCTAGTGATGACTAGTATAGTCTGCCTTGAATCCTGGACTGGATGACCTCCAGAGGTTCTCTCCAAGCAATGATTCTATGAATCTGTGACATTGTTTGACCTGTGGGATCATCTGATATTTAGTGCTTGAAACATACCATTAAGCCATGGTGTCAACTTACCCTTGTGCTCTGAGGTTTGGGAGATCCTTATTTACCTACTAAAAACAAAACAAAACAAAACAAAACAGAATTTGTGCAAGCGGTTGACAAGCACCACAGTGTTTATCTTTGGGCAACAGAAACAGAGCAAAAAATGAAATCATGGGTGGGACAGTGCTGAGAAGTTTGCATCTTTTTTTCACGTTACATCTAAAACATGTTCTATGAAAAAAGTAAACAAAGCACATATTGATAAAATTCCTACTGTGCCTGCACAGGTACTGTTACTCATTGCACTCCCTGGGGTGGAAGGCTTTTACTAGAACTGTGTTAAGTAGCTTGAGAAATTAATTTTTCTATAATAGAGACATCTTTAAAAACATGATCTTGCTGTGCAGTAAATCAATTCATGTGACAGATTTATTCTTTTATTGGGAATTTTCTCAAGGGGTTTTAAGAAAGGAAAAGCCAGTGGAGTTGAAATAAGAACTGGCTGAAATATCAGTAGCAAATAAAAAAGACTCCTGAAAAACTGAAGCTACTTTGGAAGCTTCAAAAGTTTGTTAAACTTTTTGGCAGAGTAATTAATTCATCTTCACTCTCAGTTGAGCTGATAATCTCAACCTTTATTTGTATACGTTGTCCTTTTTAACTTGCAGGTGATTCCCAGTTTCAGAAGGATGGTAAAACAATACCAGAATACACCAGTACAAAAGGTATTTTAGGTATTTTCGGGATGTTTCCAATCCACTAGAGCTTAGAAAATCTGGAGATCTCTTCATCAAGTTTCAGCTATGTGTGACCAGTCAGTGAAAACTTTACATGAATCATTGTTATAAGAGCTTGGTATTTAGAAACCCAGGCTTCTTTTCTCCACTTCTGCTACATATTTTCCATATAATGTCATGCAGGCCATTTAATCTATCTTTGCTTGTGCTTCTTCATTCTTCATTCCCTTCTAAGTGAAATGCCTCATATGAGATACCTGGCAGGAAGTTTTGCCTTTCAGAAGTATTTTTTACTTAGTATTGACTGGTTTTGGGGTGGGGTCAGTATCCTAAAAGAAGGCTGGTTTTATGCAGACAACCCCTTTATTTCCAAACAGAAAAATTCCAGAAGAGAGAAAGCTGTATCCGTCTGGATAAGGTGAGCTGAGAAAAGCAAGTAAAAGAACTATGGTTGGTAGAATGGAAATGCAATGTGTAGAAGATATTGAAATTCTTCAAGCTTACAAAAATATTTCTGCAAAAAGGAACAAACCTAATATTTTTAATGTCTTCTGAGAGCGGGATAAGAACTAAGGAATAACAGAAGATCAAATTCAATATTTAGAAAGGCAAGCAGTGGGATAAATGAGTAGAATGGTCAAAGAACCTTCCTGCTTGTAAAAGTAGATGGTTGAGTTTTGGTTATTCTCAATTTGACTTCTGGTTAAATGATATCTCCATATTCTTTTTCCTTTTATGATTCCACCATTATCAAAATTTGGCATTTAGTTTCAGCAAGACAGTAAAACACAGCATATTTTGCCTAAAAATTGAGCTGATACAAATCCCACTCAGAACAAGGGACAGAGTTTGATTTTTGAATGCATTTAAGGATGCATTTTTTGTAGGTAAACATTCAGACTTCAAAACCAAACCTCTGAGTTTCACCATTGCTACTTAACAAAACAGACTCACTGGATTGGAGTTTTTCTTGGCACAGAGCTGCATGCAATTAAGAGTTCCACTAGCTGGGTTGTTCCTGCCTACAAAAATGAATAGTTTCTATATGAGGTTTTTTTTGTTTTTGTTTTTGTTTTTGTTTTTTTTTTTTTAAAAAAAAAGGAACTTATTCAGCAGTTGAAATATACAATAAAAATGTCACTGCTATCTTTGCTTTAATTATGGAGCTCACATTGTGATTATATTCTATACCAGTTTGTCAGAAAATGAGACTGTAACCATTATTGCTAAGCACTGTAACATTTCTTCTCTTCACTGAGTTTTTGTGCCCTCATTTTTATTCAGTCATATTCAAACCATATCCTTTTCTCACAGGTTTGCAATAACTAGGACATTTTTCTAGCTCATTCTGCCTGTTATAAATGAATTGCCTGGAAAATCTCCTGCTCACTCCCATGTTTAAAGGCACAGATGAAGGACAAAAAAATTCTCTGCTGCCATTGTATAGGATGCCTTCCACTATCACAAGGGATCTCCGTGGCATATTCTGTGCTTGAGCTAGCAGAGGGTAGTGAGATTGCAGGATATTGCCACAAAGGCCTGGAAAGTGAGAAGAGACACGAAAAGCAGGTTAGAGAAAGCAATGTTGCTCCTGGTGGTTCTTCCAATCAGAAAAGATCCTGAAACGTGTAGCCATCATGCTTTGGAACAACTATTCTTCTGGTCCAAGAAGCTCAGATCTCAAATGGGTGATCAAAAGTGAGCTATAAACTGACACGTAGGACTCTCTCAGGAAGAATCAGGGTTTTGAAACACCTCATCTGAGGAGCAAATTGAACTCAAAAGATACATTTTTATTGCAAGTTTATACTTTCCCCCCCCCTGTTTTCTACAGGCTCTGTGTAGAATTTCGGCATTTGTAGCTGTTAATACCAAGAAACCTTTTCTTCCTGGTCATATTTTACTGTAGCCTGTGGGATTTGTATCTCATCATATTTAAAAAAATCCCCCCCAAAAGATTCCCAAAAAATAAAAAAAAAACTTATGTCTATAGTGGGCAAATATGGGAAAAATGCACTTTGTATGTTTGTTTTATTTCTATAATGTTGCTAAAAAAAAAAAAAAAAAGAAAAAGAATTAGTCCTTTGTTTCAAGTTGAGCTAAAAGACAAAAGCAACCAAACCCCCCCTCAAAAAAAAACCCAAAAACAACACCCCCCCAAACAAACAAAAAATTATGAAAAACAAACTGAACCCTGGTGTTTTTCCAAGTATTTCAAAGAACTCCAAAAAGGCATTTACGTATTTTCCATATTTCTAGTCTGCCTCTGTCATAAAACAAGTTAATAATCAATGCAGAAATATGTGGTCCTAAAAATTTTAGACAGATATTTCTTCTTCTAGAAACATAGAATCATTGAATCATAGAGTCTTCATGGTTGGAAAGGACATTTGAGATCATCGAGTCCAACCATACACACACAAAAAAAACCCCTACAATCTCTGTCACTAGAGCATGCCCTGAAGTGCCAATCTAGATGTTTCTTAAATACCTCTAGGGATGGCGACTCAACCACCTCCCTGGGCAGGCTGTTCCAGTGCCTGACCACTCTTTCAGTAAAGTAATTCTTCCTAATATCTAATCTAAACCTCCCCTGCCGCAACTTCAGACCATTTCCTCTGGTCCTGTCATCATTCACCTGGGAGAAGAGGCCAACACCCACCTCTTTATAACCTCCTTTCAGGTAGTTGTAGAGGGCAATGAGGTCTCCCCTCAGCCTCCTCTTCTCCAAACTGAACATACCCAGTTCCCTCAGCCTCTCCTCATATGACTTGGTCTCCAGACCCCTCACCAGCTCGGTAGCTCTCCTCTGGACACGATCCAGCACTTCAATGTCCCTCTTGTACAGAGGGGCCCAGAACTGAACACAGCACTTGAGGTGAGGCCTCACCAGTGCCGAGTACAGAGGCACGATCACTTCCCTACTCCTGCTGGCCACGCTATTCCTGATACAAGCCAGAGTGCTGTTGGCCTTCTTGGCCACCTGGGCACACTGCTGGCTCATGTTAAGCTGGCCGTCCACCAGCACCCCCAGGTCCTTTTCTGCTGGGCAGCTTTCTAGCCACTCTTCCCCAAGCCTGTAGCGTTGCTTCGGGTTGTTGTGATGGAAATGCAGGACCCGGCACTTGGCCTTATTAAACCTCGTACAACTGGCCTTGGTAGGACCCTCGGTAGAGCCTTTTTACCCTCAAGCAGATCAACACTCCCACCTAGTTTGGTGTCGTCTGCAAACTTACTGAGAGTGCACTCAATCCCCTCATCCAGATCATTGATAAAGATATTAAACAAAACTGGTCCCAAAACTGAGCCCTGAGGGACACCACTGGTGACCGGCTGCCGAGAGGATTTCACCCCATTAATCACAACTCTCTGGGCACAGCCATCCAGCCAGTTTTTAACCCAGCGAAGAGTACACTTGTCTATGCCATAATTCACCAGCTTCTCCAGGGGAATGCTGTGGGGGATGGTGTCAAAGGCCTTACCAAAGTCCAGCTAGACAACGTCCACAGTCTTCCTGGCATCCAGAAGGCAGGTCACATGGTCATAGAAAGAGATCAGGTTGGTTAAGCAGGACCTCCTTTTCCTAAACCGGCGCTGGCTGGCCCTGATCCCTTGGCTGCCCTGTGCTTGCTGTGAGAGCTCACTTAAGATGATCCTCTCCATGATCTTTCCTGGTACCAAGTTCAGGCTGACAGGCCTGTAGTTCCCTGGATCCTCCTTCCAACCCTTTTTGTAGGTGGGCGTCACATTAGCAACCCTCCTGTCATCTGGTACCTCCGCTGTTGACCAAGATTGTTGATAAATGATGGAGAGAGACTTGGTGAGCTCTCCCACCAGCTCCCTCAGTACTCTTGGGTGAATCCCATCTGGCCCCATAGACTTGCGTATGTCTAGGTGCAGAAGCAGATCATTGACTACTTCCTCCTGGATTATGGGTGGGTTGTTCTACTATCAATTTTTATCTTCCAGCTCAGGAGGCTGAACACCCTGGGGATAGACTTTTGAAGATGAAGGCAAAGAAGTCATTAAGTATCTCAGCCTTCTCCTCGTTCTTGGTTGCAACTTTCCGCCCCACATCCAGTAAGGGATGGAGATTCTCCCTGCCTCCCTTTTTGTTGATATATTTATAAAAACATTTTGTTTTGTCCTTAATATTAGTGGCCAAGTTGAGCTCCATCTGGGCTTTTGCCTTCCTAATTTTCTCTCTGTATGACCTAATGAGATCTTTGTACTCCTCCTGAGTTGCCTGTCCCTTCTTCCAAAGGTGGTAAGCCCTCCTTTTATTCCTAAATCCCATCAGAAGTTCCTTATTCATCCAGACTGGCCATTTTCCCCACCCTTTAAACTTGCGACACTTGGGGACAGCCTGCTCCTGGGTCTTTAAGATTTCCTTCTTGAAGAGCGTCCAGCCTTCCTGGACCCCTTTGCCCTTCAGTACTATCTCCTGAGGGACTCTCTCAACCAGTGTTCTGAACAAGCCAAAGTCCGCCCTCCAGAAGTCCAAGGTGGAGGTTTTGCTAACCCCTCTCCTTACTTCACTACAAATTGAAAACTTGACCATTTCATGATCACTAAACCCAAGACAGCCTCCGACCACCACATCTCCCACTAGTCCTTCTCTGTGAACAGTAAGTCTAGCGAGGCACCTCTCCTGGTATGCTCACTTACCACTTGTGTCAGGAAGTTATCTTCCATGCATTTGAGGAACCTCTTAGCCTGTCTGCTCTCTGCTGTGTTATATTTCCAGCAGGCAGGTTGAAATCCCCAACCAGAACAAGGGCTGGCAATTGTGAGACTTCATCCAGCTGCTTACAGAATACTTCATCTGTCTCCTCATCCTGGTTGGGTGGTCTATAGGATACTCCCAGCACAAGATCTCCCTATTTGCCTTCCCCTTCATATCAGAATAGATGCATGCATGTAAGTATCATATTTCTAAATATCTTACCTGAAGCAATGTGAAATAAATACCTTTTTTTTGATTATGCAACAGCTGTTTTTTTATCTTGATATTGAGAGAAGCCCATTTTGGAATACAGTCCTCAGATGTTGAGCTTTTCCATGCAGATGAAGGATATACATGTTAATTAATGCCAAGTAAATCACATATAATTTAAATATTACAT